>JAEUCK010003591.1:0-13043 GCA_017311455.1 Otocyon megalotis megalotis | reverse complement strand
CCCTAAACCTGAGCCTAACCTGTACTGTAACCCTAACTCTAAACCTATCCCTAACCTGAACACTAACCTGTACCGTAACCCTAACCCTACCGCTCAACTAACCCTAACCTGTACCGTAACCATAACCCTAACCCTAACCCTAAACCTAAACCTTACCTGTACAGTAACCCTAACCCACAACATAACCCTAACCCTAACCTGTATCATAACCCTAAACCTAACACTAACCCTAACCCTAACGCTAACCTATAACGTAACCCTAACCCACAACCTTACCATAACCCTAACTTGTACCGTAACCCTAATCCTAAATCTAACCCTTACCTGTAACGTAACCCTAACCCTAACCCTAACCCTAAACTGTACCGTAACACTAACCCTAACCCCCAACCTAACCATAACCTGTACCGTAACCCTAACCCTAAACCTAACCCTAACCCCAACCCTAACCCTAACCAGTACCATAACCTTAACCCTAACCTGTACTGTAACCCTAAACCTAACCCAAACCTAAGCCTAACCTGTACCATAACCCTAACTCTAACCCTAACTCTAAACCTAACCCTAACATTAGCTGTACTATAACCCTAACCCTAACACTAACCCTAAACCTAACCTGTACCATAACCCTAACCCTAACCTAACCCTAACCCTAACCCTAACCCTAACCCCCAACCTGTACCGTAACCATACCACTAACCCTTACCCTAACCTGTACTGTAAACCTAACCCTAACCCTAACCCTAACCCTAACGCTAACCTGTACCGTAACCCTAAACCTAACCCTAACCCTAAACCTGAGCCTAACCTGTACTGTAACTCTAACTCTAAACCTATCCCTAACCTGAACACTAACCTGTACCGTAACCCTAACCCTACCGCTCAAAGTAACCCTAACCTGTACCGTAACCATAACCCTAACCCTAACCCTAAAGCTAAACCTTACCTGTACAGTAACCCTAACCCAAATCCTAACCCTAACCCTAAACTGTATCATAACCCTAAACCTAACCCTAACCCTAACCCTAACTCTAACCTATAACGTAACCCTAACCCTAAATCTTACCATAACCCTAACTTGTACCGTAACCCTAATCCTAAATCTAACCCTTACCTGTAACGTAACCCTAACCCTAACCCTAACCCTAAACTGTACCGTAACACTAACCCTATCCCTCAACCTAACCATAACCTGTACCGTAACCCTAAACCTAAACCTAACCCTAACCCCAACCCTAACCCTAACCAGTACCATAACCTTAACCCTAACCTGTACTGTAAACCTAAACCTAACCCAAACCTAAGCCTAACCTGTACCATAACCCTAACTCTAAACCTAACTCTAACCCTAACCCTAACAGTAAGCTGTACTATAAACCAACACCAACACCAACCCCAAACCTAACCTGTACCATAACCCTAACCCTAACCTAAACCCTAACCCTAACCCTAACCCTAACCCCAACCTGTATCGTAAACCATACCACTAACCCTAACCCAACCTGTACTGTAAACCCAACCCTAACCCTAACCCTAACTAAACTGTACCATAACCCTAAACCTAACCCTAACTCCTAAACTTTACCCTAACGTGTACCATAACCCTAAACCTAACGCCACCCTAACTAACCGGTACCGAAACCCTAAACCTTACCCTAACCCTAAACTCAATCCCAACCCTAACCCTAACCCTAACCTGAATCGTAACCCTAACCCTAACCCAAAGCCTAACCCTAACCTGTAACGTAAACCTAACCCTAACCCTAACCATAACCTAACCTGTACCGTAACCCAAACCCAAACCCTAAACCTAACCCTAATGCTAACTTATACCTTAATCCTAACCCTAAACCTAACCATAACCCTTATTCCGTAACCCTAATCATAACCCTAACTCTAACATGTACCACAACCCTTAGCCTAACCCTAATCGAAACCTGTACCGTAACCCTAACCCTAACCCTAACCTGTACCGCAACCCTAACAGTAACCCTAACCTGTACGGTAACTCTGAACATACATCTAACCCTCAGGTGTACCACATGCCTAACCCTAACGCTAACCTAACCCTAACCCTAACCCTAACCCTGACCCTAACCTGTACGGTAACCCTAACTCTAAACCTATCCCTAACCTGAACACTAACCTGTACCGTAACCCTAACCCTACCGCTCAACCTAACCCTAACCTGTACCGTAACCATAACCCTAACCCTAACCCTAAACCTAAACCTTACCTGTACAGTAACCCTAACCCAAAACCTAACCCTAACCCTAACCTGTATCATAACCCTAAACCTAACACTAACCCTAACCCTAACGCTAACCTATAACGTAACCCTAACCCTAAACCTTACCATAACCCTAACTTGTACCGTAACCCTAATCCTAAATCTAACCCTACCTGTAACGTAACCCTAACCCTAACCCTAACCCTAAACTGTACCGTAACACTAACCCTAACCCTCAACCTAACCATAACCTGTACCGTAACCCTAACCCTAAACCTAACCCTAACCCCAACCCTAACCCTAACCAGTACCGTAACCTAACCCTAACCTGTACTGTAACCCTAAACCTAACCCAAACCTAAGCCTAACCTGTACCATAACCCTAACTCTAACCCTAACTCTAACCCTAACCCTAACATTAAGCTGTACTATAACCCTAACCCTAACCCTAATCCTAAACCTAACCTGTACCATAACCCTAACCCTAACCCAAACCCTAACCCTAACCCTAACCCTAACCCCAACCTGTACCGTAACCATACCACTAACCCTAACCCTAACCTGTACTGTAAACCTAACCCTAACCCTAACCCTAACCCTAACGCTAACCTGTACCGTAACCCTAAACCTAACCCTAACCCTAACCTTAACCCTAACGTGTACCATAACCCTAAACCTAACGCTCACCCTAACCCTAACCGGTACCGAAACCCTAAACTTACCCTAACACTAAACCGAATCCTAACCCTAACCCTAACCCTAACCTGAATCGTAACCCTAACCCTAACCCAAAGCCTAACCCTAACCTGTACCGTAAACCTAACCCTAACCCTAACCATAACCCTAACCTGTACCTAACCCAAAACTAACACTAACCCTACTAAGCCTAAACTATACCGTAACCCTAACCCTAAACTCTAACCGTAGCCCTAACTTGTACCGTAACCCTAACCCAACACTAACACTAACCCTAACCTGTAACATAACACTAACCCTAAACCTAACCCTAACCTGTACCGTTACCCTAATCCTAACCCTAAAACTAACCATAACCTGTACCGTAACCGTAACCCTAACCCTAAACCAAACCTCAAACCTAAGCTGTACCATAACCCTAAACCTAACCCTATCTGTAACCTGTACCGAAACCCTAAACCTAAACCAAACCCTAAGATGTACCGCAACCTTAACCCTAACCCTAAACCTAATCCTAAACTGTACGGTAACCCTAACCCTAAACCTAACCCTAACCTGTACCGTAAACCTAACCCTAACCCTAACATTAACGCTAACCCTAACCCTAAACATAACGTGTAACGTAACCCTAACCGCAACCCTAATCCCAAACCTAACCCAAACCCTAACCACTACCGTAACCCTAACCCTACCCCAAATTTAACCCTGAACTGTATCGTAATCCTAACCCTAACGCTAAACCTAACCCTAAAACTTACCTGCACCGTAAGCCTACCCCTAACACTACCCCTAACCGTAACCCTAACCCTAACATGTACCGTAACCCTAAACCTAACCCTAAACCTATGCCTAACCTGTACCGCAAACCTAACCCTAAACCAAAGCCTAACACTAAAAATGACCATAACCTGTAGGGTAACCCTAACACTAACCCTAACCCTAACCCTAAGTTGTACCGTAACCCTAACCCTAAACCTAACCCTAACCCTAACCCTAACCCTAACCTGTACCGTAACCCTGACCCTAACCCTATCCCTACCCTGTACCGACCCTAACCCTAATCCTAAACTGTACCGTAACCCTTCCAGTGACACTAAACCTACCTGTACTGTGACCCTAACCCTAACCCTAACACTAACCTGTGCCGTAACCCTAACCCTAACACTAAACCTCACCCTAACTTGTATCGAAACCCTAACCATAACCATAACCCTACAGTTACAGAAACCATAACCCTAACCCTAACCTGTACCGTAACCCTAACCCAAACCCTAAACCTAACCCTAATGCTAACTTATACCTTAACCCTAACACTAAACCTACCGTAACCCTAACTTATTCCGTAACCCTAATCCTAACCCTAAACCTAACATGTACCACAACCCTTAGCCTAACCCTAATCCCAACCTGTACCGTAACCCTAACCCTAACCCTAACCCTAACCTGTACCGCAACCCTAAGACTAACCCTAACCTGTACGGTAACCCTAAACATACCCCTAACCCTCAGCTGTACCACATGCCTAACCCTAACGCTAACCTAACCCTAACCCTAACCCTAAACCTGATCCAACCTGTACGGTAACCCTAACTCTAAACCTATCCCTAACCTGAACACTAACCTGTACCGTAACCCTAACCCTACCGCTCAACCTAACCCTAACCTGTACCGTAACCATAACCCTAAACATAACCCTAAACCTAAACCTTACCTGTACAGTAAGCCCAACCCAAAACCTAACCCTAACACTAACCTGTATCATAACCCTCAACCTAACACTAACCCTAACCCTAACGCTAACCTATAACGTAACCCTAACCCTAAACCTTACCATAACCCTAACTTGTACCGTAACCCTAATACTAAATCTAACCCTTACCTGTAACGTAACCCTAACCCTAACCCTAACCCTAAACTGTACCGTAACACTAACCCTAACCCTCAACCTAACCATACCCTGTACTGTAACCCTAACCCTAAACCTAACCCTAAACCCAACCCTAACCCTAACCAGTACTGCACCTCAACTCCTAACCTGTACTGTAACCCTAACCCTAACACTAACCCTAAACCTAACCTGTACCATAACCCTAACCCTAACTCAAACCCTAACCCTAAACCTAACCCTAACCCCAACCTGTACCGTAACCATACCACTAACCCTAACCCCAACCTGTATTGTAAACCTATCCTAACCCTAACCCTAACGCTAACCTGTACCGTAACCCTAAACCTAACCCTAACCCTAACCCTAACCTTAACCCTAACGTGTACCATAACCCTAAACCTAACGCTCACCCTAACCCTAACCGGTACCGAAACCCTAAATTTACCCTAACCCTAAACCTAATCCTAACCCTAACCCTAATCCTAACCTGAATCGTAACCCTAACCCTAACCCAAAGCCTAACCCTAACCTGTACCGTAAACCTAACCCTAACCATAACCCTAACAAGTACCGTAACCCTAAAACTAACACTAACCCTATCACTAAGCCTAAACTATACCGTAACCCTAACCCTAAACCTAACCGTAGCCCTAACTTGTACCGTAACCCTAACCCTAACACTAACACTAACCCTAACCTGTAACATAACACTAACCCTAAACCTAACCCTAACCTGTACCGTTACCCTAATCCTAACCCTAAAACTAACCATAACCTGTACCGTAACCGTAACCCTAACCCTAAACCAAACCCTAAACCTAAGCTGTACCATAACCCTAAACCTAACCCTAACCGTAACCTGTACCGAAACCCTAAACCTAAACCTAACCCTAAGATGTACCGCAACCTTAACCCTAACCCTAAACCTAACCCTAAACTGTACGGTAACCCTAACCCTAAACCTAACCCTAACCTGTACCGTAAACCTAACCCTAACCCTAACATTAACGCTAACCCTAACCCTGAACCTAACGTGTAACGTAACCCTAACCGCAACCCTAATCCCAAACCTAACCCTAACCCTAACCACTACCGTAACCCTAACCCTACCCCAAATTTAACCCTGAACTGTATCGTAAACCTAACCCTAACGCTAAACCTAACCCTAACACTTACCTGCACCGTAAGCCTACCCCTAACCCTACCCCTAACCGTAACCCTAACCTTAACCTGTACCGTAACCCTAAACCTAACGCTAAAACTATCCCTAACCTGTAATGCAAACCTAACTCTAAACCAAAGCCTAACCCTAACCATGACCATATCCTGTACGGTAACCCTAACACTAACCCTAACCCTAACCCTAAGTTGTACCGTAACCCTAACCCTAAACCTAACCCTAACCCTAACCCTAACCTGTACCGTAACCCTGACCCTAACCCTATCCCTACCCTGTACCGAAACCCTAACCCTAATCCTAAACTGTACCGTAACCCTTCCAGTGACACTAAACCTACCTGTACTGTGACCCTAACCCTAACCCTAACACTAACCTGTGCCGTAACCCTAACCCTAACACTAAACCTCACCCTAACTTGTAGCGAAACCCTAACCATAACCCTAACCCTACACTTACAGAAACCCTAACCCTAACCCTAACCTGTACCGTAACCCAAACCCAAACCCTAAACCTAACCCTAATGCTAAATTATACCTTAACCCTAACCCTAAACCTAACCGTAACCCTAACTTATTCCGTAACCCTAATCCTAAGCCTATCCCTAACATGTACCACAACCCTTAGCCTAACCCTAATCGCAACCTGTACCGTAACCCTAACCCTAACCCTAACCTGTACCGCCACCCTAACACTAACCCTAACCTGTACGGTAACCCTAAACATACACCCAACCCTCTGCTGTACCACATGCCTAACCCTAACGCTAACCTAACCCTAACCCTAACCCTAACCCTGAAACTAACCTGTACGGTAACCCTAACTCTAAACCTATCCCAACCTGAACACTAACCTGTACCGTAACCCTAACCCTACCGCTCAACCTAACCCTAACCTATACCGTAACCCTAACCCTAACCCTAACCCTAAACCTAAACCTAACCTGTTCAGTAACCCTAACCCAAAACCTAACCCTAACCCTAACCTGTATCATAACCCTAAACCTAACACAAACCCTATCCCTAACGCTAACCTATAACGTAACCCTAACCCTAAAACTTACCATAACCCTAACTTGTACCGTAACCCTAATCCTAAATCTAACCCTTACCTGTAACGTAACCCCAACCCTAACCCTAGCCCTAAACTGTATCGTAACACTAACCCTAACCCTCAACCTAACCATAACCTGTACCCGTAACCCTAACCCTAAACCTAACCCTAACCCCAACCCAACCCCTAACCAGTACCGTAACCCTAACCCTAACCTGTACTGTAACCCTAAACCTAACCCAAACCTAAGCCTAACCTGTACCATAACCCTAACTCTAACCCTAACTCTAACCCTAACCCTACCATTAAGCTGTACTATAACCCTAACCCTAACACTAACCCTAAACCTAACCTGTACCATAACCCTAACCCTAACCCAAACCCTAACCCTAACCCTAACCCTAACGCTAACCTGTACCGTAACCCTAAACCTAACCCTAACCCTAACCTTAACCCTAACGTGTACCATAACCCTAAACCTAACGCTCACACTAACCCTAACCGGTACCGAAACCCTAAATTACCCTAACCCTAAACCTAATCCTAACCCTAACCCTAACCCTAACCTGAATCGTAACCCTAACCATAACCCAAAGTCTAACCCTAACCTGTACCGTAAACCTAACCCTAAGCATAACCTTAACCCTAACCTGTACCGTAACCCTAAAACTAACACTAACCCTATCACTAAGCCTAAACTATACCGTAACCCTAACCCTAAACCTAACCGTAATCCTAACTTGTACCGTAAACCTAACCCTAACACTAACACTAACCCTAACCTGTAACATAACACTAACCCTAAACCTAACCCTAACCTGTACCGTAACCCTAACCCTAACCCTAACATTAACGCTAACCCTAAACCTCAACCTAACGTGTAACGTAACCCTAACCGCAACCCTAATCCCAAACCTAACCCTAACCCTAACCACTACCGTAACCCTAACCCTACCCCAAATTTAACCCTGAACTGTATCGTAAACCTAACCCTAACGCTAAACCCAACCCTAACACTTACCTGCACCGTAAGCCTACCCCTAACCCTACCCCTAACCGTAACCCTAACCCTAACCTGTACCGTAACCCTAAACCTAACCCTAAACCTATCCCTAACCTGTACCGCAAACCTAATCCTAAACCAAAGCCTAACCCTAACCATGACCATAACCTGTACGGTAACCCTAACACTAACCCTAACCCTAACCCTAAGTTGTACCGCAACCCTAAGCCTAAACCTAACCCTAACCCTAACCCTAACCTGTACCGTAACCCTGACCCTAACCCTATCCCTACCCTGTACCGAAACCCTAACCCTAATCCTAAACTTTACCGTAACCCTTCCAGTGACACTAAACCTACCTGTACTGTGACCCTAACCCTAACCCTAACACTACCTGTGCCGTAACCCTAACCCTAACACTAAACCTCACCCTAACTTGTATCGAAACCCTAACCCTAACCCTAACCCTACACTTACAGAAACCCTAACCCTAACCCTAAACTGTACCGTAACCCTAACCCAAACCCTAAACCTAACCCTAATGCTAACTCTTACCTTAACCCTAACCCTAACCCTAAACCTAAAGCAAACCTAAGCCTAACATGTACCATAACCCTAAATCTAACACTAACTCTAACCCTAACCCTAACATTAAGCTGTACTATAACCCTAACCCTAACCCTAACCCTAAACCTAACCTGTACCATAACCCTAACCCTAACCCAAACCCTAACCCTAACCCTAACCCTAACCCCAACCTGTACCGTAACCATACCACTAACCCTAACCCTAACCTGTACTGTAAACCTAACCCTAACCCTAACCCCAACCCTAACGCTAACCTGCACCGTACCCTAACCCTAACCCTAACCCTAACCTTAACCCTAACGTGTACCATAACCCTAAACCTAACGTCACCCTAACCCTAAATCAGGTAACTGAAACTAAATGCCCTAACCCTAAACTTCCAATCCTAACCCTAACCCTAACCCTAACCTGAATCGTAACCCCAACCCTAACCCAAAGCCCAACCCTAACCTGTACCGTAAACCTAACCCTAACCCTAACCCTAACCCTAACCTGTACCGTAACCCTAAACCTAACCCTAACCCTACCCTTCACCCTAACGTGTACCATAACCCTAAACCTAACGCTCACCCTAACCCTAACCGGTACCAAAATCCTAAACTTACCCTAACCCTAAACCTAATCCTAACCCTAACCCTAACCCTAACCTGAATCGTAACCCCAACCCTAACCCAAAGCCTAAACCTAACCTGTACCGTAAACCTAACCCTAACCCTAACCATAACCCTAACCTGTACCGTAACCCTAAAACTACCACCAACCCTATCACTAAGCCTAAACTATACCGTAACCCTAACCCTAAACCTAACCGTAGCACTAACTTGTACCGTAACCCTAACCCTAACACTAACACTAACCCTAACCTGTAACATAACACTAACCCTAAACCTAACCATCACCTGTACCGTTACCCTAATCCTAACACTAAAACTAACCATAACCAGTACCGTAACCGTAACCCTAACCCTAAACCAAACCCTAAACCTAAACTGTATAACCCTAAACCTAACCCTAACCGTAACCTGTACCGAAACCCTAAACCTAAACCTAACCCTAAGATGTACTGCAACCTTAACCCAGCCCTAAACCTAACCCTAAACTGTACGGTAACCCTAAAACTAAACCTAACCCTAACCTGTACCGTAAACCTAACCCTAAACCTAACATTAACGCTAAGCCTAACCCTAAACCTAACGTGTAACGTAACCCTAACTGCAACCCTAACCATAAACCTAACCCTAACCCTAACCTTAACCCTAACGTGTACCATAACCCTAAACCTAGCGCTCACCCTAACCCTAACCGGTACCGAAACCCTAAACTTACCCTAACCCTAAACCTAATCCTAACCATAACCCTAACCCTAACCTGAATCGTAACCCTAACCCTCACCCAAAGCCTAACCCTAACCTGTACCGTAAACCTAACCCTAACCCTAACCATAACCCTAACCTGTACCGTAACCCTAAAACTAACACTAACCCTATCACTAAGCCTAAACTATACCGTAACCCTAACCCTAAACCTAACCGTAGCCCTAACTTGTACCGTAACCCTAACCCCAACACTAACACTAACCCTAACCTGTAACATAACACTAACCCTAAACCTAACCCTAACCTGTACCGTTACCATAATCCTAACCCTAAAACTAACCATAACCTTTACCGTAACCATAACCCTAACCCTAAACCAAACCCTAAACCTAAGCTGTACCATAACCCTAAACCTAACCCTAACCGTAACCTGTACCGAAACCCTAAACCTAAACCTAACCCTAAGATGTACCGCAACCTTAACCCTAACCCTAAACCTAACCCTAAACTGTACGGTAACCCTAACCCTAAACCTAACCCTAACCTGTACCGTAAACCTAACCCTAACCCTAACATTAACGCTAACCCTAACCCTGAACCTAACGTGTAACGTAACCCTAACCGCAACCCTAATCCCAAACCTAACCCTAACCCTAACCACTACCGTAACCCTAACCCTACCCCAAATTTAACCCTGAACTGTATCGTAAACCTAACCCTAACGCTAAACCTAACCCTAACACTTACCTGCACCGTAAGCCTACCCCTAACCCTACCCCTAACCGTAACCCTAACCCTAACCTGTACCGTAACCCTAAACCTAACCCTAAACCTATCCCTAACCTGTACCGCAAACCTAACCCTAAACCAAAGCCTAACCCTAACCATGACCATAACCTGTACGGTAACCCTAACACTAACCCTAACCCTAACCCTAAGTTGTACCGTAACCCTAACCCTAAACCTAACCCTAACCCTAACCCTAACCTGTATCGTAACCCTGACCCTAACCCTATCCCTACCCTGTACCGAAACGCTAACCCTAGTCCTAAACTGTACCGTAACCCTTCCAGTAACACTAAACCTACCTGTACTGTGACCCTAACCCTAACCCTAACACTAACCTGTGCCGTAACCCTAACCCTAACACTAAACCTCACCCTAACTTGTATCGAAACCCTAACCATAACCCTAACCCTACACTTACAGAAACCCTAACCCTAACCCTAACCTGTACCGTAACCCTAACCCAAACCCTAAACCTAACCCTAATGCTAACTTATACCTTAACCCTAACCCTAAACCTAACCGTAACCCTAACTTATTCCGTAACCCTAATCCTAACCCTAACCCTAACATGTACCACAACCCTTAGCCTAACCCTAATCGCAACCTGTACCGTAACCCTAACCCTAACCCTAACCTGTACCGCAACCCTAACACTAACCCTAACCTGTACGGTAACCCTAAACATACCCCTAACCCTCAGCTGTACCACATGCCTAACCCTAACGCTAACCTAACCCTAACCCTAACCCTAACCCTGACCCTTAACTGTACGGTAACCCTAACTCTAAACCTATCCCTAACCTGAACACTAACCTGTACCGTAACCCTAACCCTACCGCTCAACCTAACCCTAACCTGTACCGTAACCATAACCCTAACCCTAACCCTAAACCTAAACCTTACCTGTACAGTAACCCTAACCCAAAACCTAACCCTAACCCTAACCTGTATCATAACCCTAAACCTAACACTAACCCTAACCCTAACGCTAACCTATAACGTAACCCTAACCCTAAACCTTACCATAACCCTAACTTGTACCGTAACCCTAATCCTAAATCTAACCCTTACCTGTAACGTAACCCTAACCCTAACCCTAAACCTAAACTGTACCGTAACACTAACCCTAACCCTCAACCTAACCATAACCTGTACCGTAACCCTAACCCTAAACCTAACCCTAACCTGTACCGTTACCCTAATCCTAACCCTAAAATCCAATCCATAACCTGTAATTCGTAACCGTAACCCTAACACTAAACCAAACCCTAAACCTAACCTGTACCATAACCCTAAACCTAACCATAACAGGAACCTGTACCGAAACCCTAAACCTAAACCTAACCCTAAGATGTACCGCAACGTTAACCCTAACCCTAAACCTAACCCTAAACTGTACGGTAACCCTAACCCTAAACCTAACCCTAACCTGTACCGTAAACTCAACCCTAACCCTAACATTAACGCTAACCCTAACCCTAAACCTAACGTGTAACGTAACCCTAACCGCAACCCTAATCCCAAACCTCCCCTAACCCTAACCACTACCGTGACCCTAACCCTACCACAAATTTAACCCTGAACTGTATCGTAAACCTAACCCTAACGCTAAACCTAACCTTAATACTTACCTGCACCGTAAGCCTACCCCTAACCCTACCCCTAACCGTAACCCTAACCCTCTAACCTGTACTGTAACCCTAAACCTAGCCCTAAACCTATCCCTAACCTGTACCGCAAACCTAACCCTAAACCAAAGCCTAAGCCTAACCATGACCATAACCTGTACGGTAACCGTAACACTAACCCTAACCCTAACCCTAAGTTGTACCGTAACCCTAAACCTAAACCTAACCCTAACCCTAACCCTGACCCTTTCCTGTACGGTAACCCTAACTCTAAACCTATCCCTAACCTGAACACTTACCTGTACCGTAACCCTAACCCTACCGCTCAACCTAACCCTCCTACCTGTACTGTAACCATAACCCCAAGCCTAACCCTTAAACCTAAACCTTACCTGTACAGTAACCCTAACCCAAAACCTAACCCTAACCCTAACCTGTATCATAACCCTAAACCTAACACTAACCCTAACCCTAACGCTAACCTATAACGTGACCCTAACCCAAAACCTTACCATAACCCTAACTTGTACCGTAACCCTAATCCTAAATCTAACCCTTACCTGTAACGTACCCCTAACCCAAACCCTAACCCTAAACTGTACCGTAACACTAACCCTAACCCTCAACCTAACCATAACCTGTACCGTAACCCTAACCCTAAACCTAACCCTAACC
>JAEUCK010003589.1:0-23636 GCA_017311455.1 Otocyon megalotis megalotis | reverse complement strand
CCCTAACCCTAACTTGTACCATAACCCTAACCCTAAACCTAACCATAACCCTAACTTGTACCGTATCACTAACCCTAAACCTAAACCTAACACTAACCCATACCTGTAACGTTACCTAACCCTAAAAATAACCCTAACATCTACCGTAACCCTAACCCTAACCCTAAACCTAACCATAAACTGTACCGTAACCGTAACCCTAACCTTACCCTAACCCTAATCCTAACCTGAATCGTAACCCTAACACTAACCCCAACCCTAATGGTAAACTGTCCCCAAACCCTACACTAACACTAACCTGTACGGTAACCCTAACCCTAACCCTAACCCTAACCCTAACCAGTACTGCCACCCTAACCGTAACCCTAAGACTAACCCTAACCTGTAGAGTAACCCTAACACTAATCCTATCCCCAACCTGCACCGCAAACCTAACAGTAACCCTAACCCTTTCCCTAACCCTAACCCTGACACTAACCTGGACGGTAACACTAACCCTAAACCTAACCCTAACCCTAACTCTAAACTGTATGGTTACCCTAACTGTAACCCTAACCCTAACCTCTATCGCAACCCTAACGTAACCGAAACTGTAACCCCAAACCCAACCCTAAGCCTAACCCTAACCACTACCGTAACCCTAAACCAAATCCTAACATTAACCCTAACCCTAACCCTTTCCCTAACCTGTACCATAACACTAACCCTAACGCTAACCCTAACCCTAACCCTAACCCTAACCCTAACCCTAACCATAAACTTTACCTTTACCTTAACCCTAACCCTAAACCTAAACCTAACCTGTCGCTAACCCTAACCCTAACCCTAACCATAACCGTAACCATAACCTTTACCTTAACCCTAACCCTAAACCTAACCTGTCCCTAACCCTAAACCTAAACTTAACCCCTATGGGAAAACTAACCCTAACCCTAACCCTAACCCTAACCTGTACCGTAACGCTAACCCTAACCATAGCCTTAAATGTAACCATAACTTTTACCGTAATCCCAACCCTAAACCTAAGCCTAAACTGTACCATAACCCTAACCCTAACCCTAACCTGTACCGTAACTCTAACCCTAACTCTACACCTATCCATAATCTGTACCGTAACCCCAACTCTAAACCTAACCCTAACCCTAACCAGTACCGCAACCCTAACCCTAACCCTAACCCTAGTGCTAAACTGTACCTTAAACCTAACCCTAGCCCTAACCTATACCACAACCCTAACCCTAACAATAGCGCTAAACCTAACACTAACCTTTATGGTCACCCAACCCTAACCCTAACCCTAACCTGTACAGCAACGCTAATCCTAATACTAACCTTAACCCTAAACCTGACCCTAACCTGTACGGTAACCCTAATCGTA
Organism: Otocyon megalotis megalotis; assembly: GCA_017311455.1. Taxonomy (NCBI): domain Eukaryota; kingdom Metazoa; phylum Chordata; class Mammalia; order Carnivora; family Canidae; genus Otocyon; species Otocyon megalotis. The sequence goes on along the minus strand of JAEUCK010003589.1, from coordinate 22,258 downwards.
ACACTAACCCTAACCTGTACCATAAACATAACACTAAATCTAACCCTATACCTATCCCTAACCTTAACCCTAACCCTACCGTAACCTTCCCCTAACCCTAAACCTGCCCTAACCGTAATCCAAACTGTACCGTAAACCTAATCGTAACCCTAAACCCAACCCTAATCCTAACCTCACCACTACCGTAACCCTAAACCTAAGCCTAAACTGTACCATAACCCTAATCCTAACCCTACACCTAACCCTAACCTGTACCGTGACCCTAACCCTAACCCTAACCATAACACTAACCCTAACACTAAACCTAATGCTAACCCTAACCTGTATCGTAACCCTAACCCTAAACCTAATGGTAACCTGTACCGGAACACTACCCTAACCCTAACCATAAACCTAACCCTAAACCTAACCTGTACAGTAACCTTAACCCTAAACCTAAGACTAACCCTAACCTGTACCGCACCCTAACCCTAACCCTAACCCTAACCAGTTCCGCCACACTAACCGTAACCCTAAGACTAACCCTAACCTGTACGGTAACCCTAACCCTAACCTACCCTAACCTGTACCGCAACCCTAACCATAACCCTAACCCTTTCCCTAACCCTAACCCTGGCACTAACCTGTATGGTAACCATAACCCTAAACCTAACCCTAACCCTAACCCTAACTCTAACATGTATGGTTACCCCAACTGTAACCCTAAGGTGTATCGCAATCCTAACTGTAACCCAAACCCTAACCCTCACCTGTACCGTAACCCTACACTTACCCTAAACCTAATCCTAACACTAACACTAACCCTACGCTAACCTGTACCGTAACCCTAACCCTAACCTCTATGGCAAACATAACACTGAACCTAACACTAATCCTAACCCTAATTGTACAGGAACACTAACCCTAACCCTAACGTTAACCCTAACCCTCACCCTAACCTGTACGTAATCCTAACCCTAACACTAAACCTAACCCTAAACTCTACCGAAAACCTAACCCTAACACTAACCGTAACCCTTACACTAAACCTAAACCTAACCCCTATCGTAACCCTCAACCTATCCATATCCTAAACCTAACGCTAACCTATACCGTAACCCTAACCCTAACCATAACCCTAACTTGTACCGTAAGCCTTACCCTAACCCTTACCCTAAACCTAAACCTAACCCTAACCTGTACCGTAATCCTAACCCTAACCTGTACCGTGACCCTAACCGTAACCATTACCCTAACCTTATCCCTAACCCTAACTCTAACCCTACCATAAACCTAACCCTAACCCTAATGCTAACCCTAAACCTAACACTTACCTGTAACGTAACCATACCCCTAACCGTAACCCAAACCTGTACCGTAACCCTCAACCTAACCCTAACGCTAACCTGTACCGTAACCCTCACCCTAACACTGACCCTAAACCTAACCCTAACTTGTACCATAAACCTAATCATAACCCTCAAACCTAACCCTACCCTGAACCGTAAGCCTAACCCTAATCCTAACCCGACCCGTAACAAATACCCACCACTGTACCGCAACCCTAACCATAACCCTAACCCTAACCCTAACCATAAACCTTACCTGTACAGTAACACTTAACCTAACCGTAAACCTAACCTGTACTGTAACGCTAACCTAACCCTAACCCTAACCTTAACCCTTACCTCTGCTGTAACCCTAACAGTAACCCTAACCGTAACCTGTACGGAAACCCTAACCTAACCCTAACCTGTACCCTAACCCTAAACTTAACCTCACCCCTAACCTGTACCATAACCCTACCCATAACCCTAACCGTAAACTGTACTGTAACTCTAACCCTAACCCTAACCCTAAACCCTAGCCGTAACCCGAACCCTAACCTGTACGGTAACACTAATCCTAAAACTAACTCTATCCGGGACCGTAAACCTAACACTAAACCTAACCCTATCCCTACCCTAAACTTAACACTAAACCTAACCCTAACGTGTACCATAAACCTAACCGTAATGCTAAACCCAAACCTAACCAATACCATAACCTTAACCCTAACCCTAACTTTTACCGTAACACTAACCCTATTTCTAACCCTACCCTGTACCGTAACCCTATCCGTAACCCTAACCCTAATCCAAACCTGTACCGTAGCCCTAAACCTAACCCTAAACTTAACCGTAACCTGTACCGTAACCCTAACCCTAATCCTAACACTAACCCTAACCTGTAACGTAACCCTAAACCTAATCATAACCCTAACCCTAACGCTAACCTACACCGTAACCCTAACGCTAAACCTAACCGTAACTGTAACTTGTATCGTATCCTTAACACTAACCCTAACCTGTAACGTAACACTAACCCTAACCCTAACCCTAAACTGTCCCGTAAACCTAACCCTAAACCTAACCATAACCTGAACCGTAACCGTAACCATAACCCCAAACCTAATGATAACCTGTACTGTAACCCTAACCCTAAATCTAAACTGACCCGCAATCCTAAACCCTAACCCCAACCCTAATGCTAACCTGTACCGTGACCCTAACCCTAACCTAAACCTACCCTAACCTGTACGGTAACCCTAACCCTAATGCTAACCCTAAACTGTACCACGAACCTAAACCTAACCCTAAGCCTAACCCTAACCAGTACGGTAACCCTAACCCTAACCCTAACCCTAACTCTAACCTGTACAGTAACCCTAACAGAACCCTAACCCTAACTTTACCGCAACCCTAAACCTAACGCTATCCCTAACCCTAACCCTAACCTGTAGGTTAACCCTAACCCTAACCCTAAACCTAACCTGTACCATAACCCTAACACTAAACCTAAACCTATCCCTAACCCTAACCTTAACCCCAACCCAAAACCGAACCTGTACTGTAACCTAACCCTAACCTTAATCCTAAACCTAACCCTAACCCTAACGCTAACCCTAAACCAAACCCTTACCTGTACCGTAACCATACCCCTAAACATAAACCTAACCTGTACCGTAACCCTAACCCTAACCTTAAACCTAACTCTAAACCTAACCAGTACCCTAACTCTAACACTAAACCTAACCTCTATGGCAAACCTAACCTTAACCCAAACACTAACCCTAACCCTAACCTGTACCATAACACTAACCCTAAAACTAACCCAAAACCTTACCCTAAACCTGACCCTAACCCTAACCCTAACCCTAATCGTAAATGTATCCCAAACCTGTACTGTAACCCTAATGGTAATGCTAACCTCAACCCTAAGCATAACCCTAACCACTACGGTAATCGTAACCCTAACCCTAACCGTAACGCTAACCCAAACGTGTACTGTAACCCTAACCTTAACCTAACCCTAACCCTTACCCTAACTCTAACCCTCACCCTAACCCTACCCACAACTGTACCGCAGCCCTAACCCTAACCCTAATCCTAACACTAACCCTAAACCTAACGCTAACCCTAAACCTAACCCTTACCTGTAACCCTACCCACAACTGTACCAGAACCCTAACCCATAGCCCAAACCGTAAACCTAACCTGTACCGTAACCCTAACCCTAACCCTAAAGCTAACCTTACCCATAACCCTACCCACAACTGTACCACAAGCCTAACCCTAAACCTAACCCTAACCCTAACCCTAACCGTAACCCTTACCTGTACTGTAACACTTACCCTAACCCTAAACCTACCTCTACCATAACCGTAAACATAAACCTAACCCTAACCATAACCCTAACCTGTACTGTAACCCTAACAATAACCCTAACCCTAACCTGTAACAAAACCCTAAACCTAACCCTAACCCTACCCTGTACCGTAACCCTAACCCTAACCTGTACCGTAACCTAACCTTAAACTTAAACCTAACTATAAACCTAACCTGTACCCTAACCCTAACCCTAACCCTAAATCTAAAGTGTATGGCAAACCTAACCCTAACCCTAACACTAACCCTAACCCTAACCTGTACCGTAACACTAAACCTAACCCTAACCCTAAACCTAAACCTAACCTCTACCCTAACCCTAACCCTAACCCCAACCTGTACCGTATTCCTAGCACTAACCCTAAACCTAACCTGTACTGTAACCCTAACCCTAACCCTAACTTGTATCGTAAACATAACACTAACACTAACCCTAAGCCTACCTTGTACAGTAACGGTACACTAACCCTAACCTGTTCCGTAAACCTGATCCTAACCCTACACCTAACCCTAACCTGTAGGGTAAGCCTAACCCTACCAATAACCCTAATCCTAAATTGTACCGTAACCCTAAACCTAAGCCTAACCCTAAAACTACACTGTACCGTAACACTAACTCTAACCCTAACACTAACCTGTACCGTATTCGTAACCCTAGCCTTAACCCTAACTCTAAATCTAACCTTTACCCTAACCTTATCCCTAACCTCTATGGCAAACGTAATCCTAAACCTAACACTAACCATAACCCTAAACTGTGCCGTAACACTAACCCTAACCCTAACCCTAAACCTTACACTAAACCTAACCTCAACCCTAACCCTAACCCTAACCCTAACCGTAACCATAAACCTCACCTCTACCATAACCCTAACCGTAACTAAACCCAACCCTAAGCCCTACCCTAACTACTACCGTAAACCTAACCCTAACACTAACAGTAACAGTAACCCTAATCCTAATGCTAACCTGTACCGTAAACATAACCCTAACCCTAACCCTAACCTGTACCACAAGCTGAACCCTCACCCTAACCCTGACCCTAACCCTAAACTGTACAGTAACCCTAACCCTAATCCTAACCATAAACCTAACCCTAACCTGTACCATAACCCTAAACCTAAACATAATGCTAAACTGTACCATAACCTTACCCTAATGGTAACACTAAACTGTAATGCAAACCTAACCCTAACCCTAACCCTAACCCTAACCCTAACCTGTACCGCAACCCTAAACCGAACCCTAACCCTAACCCTGAGACTAACCTGTACGGTAACCCTACACCTAACCCTAACCCTACCCCTAACCATAAACTGTACCGTAACCCTAACCCTAACACTAACCCTAACCCTAAATTGGCAGGTAACCCTAAACCTAACACTAACCCTAACCCTATCCTCTACCGTAACACTAACCCTAACCCTAACACTTACCTGTACCGTAAACCAAACCCTAATCTTAACCCTAACTCTAATTCTAACCTGTACACTAACCCTAACCCTAATCTAACCTCTATGGCAAAACTAACCCTAACCCTAACAATAACCCTAACCCTAACGTGTACTGTAACACTAACCCTAACACTAACCCAAAACCTAACCCTAAACCTAAACATAACCCTAACCCTAACCCTAAACGTAAACGTATCCCATACCTGTACCGTAACCCTAACCGTAACCCTTAAAACAACCCTAAGCTTAGCCCTAACCATTCCATAACCGTAACCCTAATCCTATACCTAACCCTAACCCTAACCCTAACCTGTACGGTAACCCTAACCCTAAACCTAAACCTAACCTAACCCTAACCTGTACTATAACCCTAAATTGTATGGTAACCCTAACCCTAACCCTACCCTCTACCGCAACCCTAACACTACCCTAACCCTAACCCAAACCCTAACCCTAACCCTGACACTAACCTGTACGATAACCCAAACCCTAAACCTAACCCTAACTCTTCCCTGTACCTTAACCCTAACCTTACTCTAACCGTTACCTGAACCGTAACCCTAACCCTAACTCTAAACCTTAGCTGTAACCTAACCCTAACCCTAACCCTAACCTCTATGGCAAACCTGACCCTAAAACTAACACTAACCCTAACCCTAACCTGTACCGCAACACTAACCCTAAACGTAACACAAAACCTACCCTAAACCTAACCCTAACACTAACCCTAACCGTAAACGTATCCGTAACCTGTACCGTAACCCTAACCGTAACCCTAACCCAACTTTAAGCCTAACCCTATCCACTACCGTAACCGTAACCCTACCCCTAACCTAACCCTAAACTTAAACCTAACCCTAACCCTTACCTGTACTGTAACCATACACCTAACCGTAAACCTAACCTGTACCATAACCCTAACCCTAACCCTAACCCTACCCGTAACACTACCCACAACTCTACCACAACCCTAACCATAACCCTAACCCTATCCTAAATATAACACTTAACTGTACCGTAACACTTACCGTAACCCTAAACCTAACCTGTACCGTAATCATAAACCTAAACCTAATACTAACCCTAACTGGTACTGTAACCCTATCACTAACCCTAACCCTAACCTGTACCGAAACCATAAACTTAACCTTAACCCTACTCTGTACCGTAAACCTAACCCTAACCCTAACCTGTACCGTAAACCTAACCCTAAACTTAAACCTAACTATAAACCTAAACTGTACCCTAACCCTAACCCTAAAACTAAAATCTATGGCAAACCAATCCCTAACCCTAACCCTAACCCTAACCCTAACCTGTACCATAACACTAACCCTAACCCTAACCCTAACCCTAAACCTAATCTGTACCGTAACCCTAACCCTAACACTAACCCTAATCTCTACCGTACCCCTAACCCTAACCCTTAACCTAACCCTAACCTGTATCGTAAACCTAACCCTAACCGTAAACTGGACCATAACCCTAAACCTAACCCTAACCTGTACCGAAACCCTAACCCTAACCCTAACCCTACCCTGTACCTTAACCCTAACCGTAACACTAACCTGTACCGTAACCCTAACCCTGACCTTGAACCTAACTATAAACCTAACCTGTACCCTTACCCTAACCCTAAATGTAAACTCTATGGCAAACCTAACCCTAACCTTAACATAACCCGATCCCTAACCTGTACCGTAACCCCAAACCCAACCCTAACCCTAACCATAACCCTAAACCTAAACCTAACCTTTACCGTAACCCTAAACCTAACCCAAACCCTAACCTGTACCGTAACCCTAAACCTAACCTTAACCCTAATGCTAACCTATACACTAAGCCTAACCCTTACCTGTACCAAAACCATACCCCTATCCGTAAACCTAAATTGTACCGTAACCCTAACCCTAACCCTAACCCTAACCCTAACCCTAACCCTAACTGTAACACTACCCACAACTGTACCGCAACCCTAAACATAACAGTAATGCTAAACCTAACCGTAACACTTACTTGTACCGTAACACTTAACTTAACCCTAAACCTATCAAGTACCGTAACCCTAAACATAAACCTAATCCTAACGCTAACCTGTACTGTAACCCTAACACTAACCCTAAACCTAACCTGTACCGAAAACCTAAACCTAACGCTAACCCTACCCTGTACCGTAACCCTAACCCTAAACTGTACCGTAACCCTAACCCTAACCGTAACCCTAACCTCTACCGTACCCCTAACCCTAACCCTAAACTTAACTCTAACCTGTACCGTAAACCAAACCCTAACACTAACCTGTACCATAACCCTAAACCTAACCCTATCCCTAAACCTAACGCTAACCTACACCGTAAAACTAACCCTAAACCTAACCGTAACCCTAACTTGTACCATATCCCTAAACCTAACCCTAACCCTAACCTGTACCGTAACCCTAACCCTAAACCTAATCGTAACCCTAACTTGTACAGTATCCCAAACCCTACCCCTAAACATAACCCTAACCTGTACCGTAACCCTAAACCTAACCCTAACCCTAATGCTAACCTAAACACTAACCTAACAATAAACCTAACCGTAACCGTAGCTTGTAGCGTAATCCTAACCCTACCGTAAACTAAGCTTAAACCTAACCTGCACCATAACCCTAAACCTAACCCTAACCCTAACCCTAAACTTTACCGTAACCCTAAACCTAACCCTAAACCTAATGCTAACCAGTACCGTAACCGTAACCCTAAACATAACCGTAACCTGTACCGCAACCCTACACTAACCCTAACCCTAAGACTAAACTGTACGGTTCCCATAACCCTAAACCTAACACTAGCCCTAACCGGTACTGTAACCCTAACCCAACCCTAACCTTAACCCTAACCCTGACACTAACCTGTACTGTAACCCTACCCCTAACCATACCCTAAACTTAATCCTAACCCTAACCCTAACCCTAACCTGTACCGTAACCCTAACCCTAAAGTAACCTTAACCCTAACCCTAATTTGTACCGTAAACCTAACCCTAAACCTAACCCTACCCTGAACCGTAACCCTAACCCTAACCCTACAAGTAACCCTAACCCACAACTGAACCGCAACCCTAACCGTAACCCTAACCTTAACGTTACCCTTACCTGTACCCTAACACCTAACCTAACCCTAAACCTAACCTGTCCCATAACCTAAACATAACCCTAAACCTAACCCTAACCCTAACCCTAACCTGTACTGTAACGTTAACTCTAACCCTAACCATAACCTGTACCGAAACCCTAACACTAACGTAACCCTAACCCTAACCCTAACATCTACCGTACCCCTAACCCTATCGCTAACCTAACTCTAACCTGTAAGGTAAACCCAACCCTAACACTAACCTGTACCATAACCCTAACCTAACACTATCCCTAAACCTAACGCTAACCTAAACCGTAAACCTAACCCTAAACCTAACCGTAACCCTAACTTGTACCGTATCCCTAACCCTAAACCTAAACTTAACCCTAACCTGTACCGTAACCCTAACAATAAACCTAACTATAAACCTAACCTGTACCCTAACCCTAACCCTAAATCTAAACTCTAAGGGAAACCTATCCCTAACCCTAACCCTAACCCTAACCCTAACCCTAACCTGCACCGTAACACTAACCCCCTAACCTGCACCCGAACCTTAACCCTAACCATAAACCTAACTATAAACCTAACCTGTACCCTAAACCAAACCCTAAATCTAAACTCTAAAGCAAACCTATCCCTAACCCTAACCGTAACCGTAACCTGTACCATAACACTAACCCTAAACCTAACTCTAACCCTAACCCTAAACTTAACTTGTACCATAACCCTAACCCTAACCCTAACCCTAACGTCTAACATACACCTAACCCTAACCCTAAACCTAGCCCTAACCTGTTCCATAAACCTAACCCTAACCCTAACACTACCCCTAACCCTAACCTGTACTGTAACAGTAAACCTAACCCTAACCGTAACCCGTAAACCTAAACTGTACCATAACCCTAAACCTACTCCTAACCCTAACCCTAACCTGGACCGTAACCCTAACGCTAATGCTAACCCTAACCTGTACCATTACCCTAAACCTAAACTTAACCCTGATGCTAACCTATTCACTAAGCCTAACCCTAAACCTAACCGTAACCATAACTTGTACCGTAACCCTAACCCTACCGTAAACTAAGCTTAAACCTAACCTGCACCATAACCCTAAACCTAACCCTAACCGTAACCCTAACCCTAACCCTAAATATAACACTTACCTGTACCGTAACACTTACCCTAACTCTAAACCTAACCTGTACCGTAATCCTAAAACTAAACCTAATACTAACCCTAACTGGTTCTGTAACCCTAACACTAACCCTAAACCTAACCTGTACCAAAACCATAAACCTAACCCTAACCCTACCCTGTACCATAACCGTAACCCTAACCTGTAGTGTAAACCTAACCCTAACCTTAAACCTAACTATAAACCTAAACTGTAACCTAACCCTAACCCTAAATCTAAAATCTATGGCAAACCTATCCCTAACCCTAACACTAACCCTAACCCTAACCTGTACCGAAACCCTAAACCTAACACTAACACTCCCCTGTACCTTAACCCTAACCGTAACACTAACCTGTACCATAACCCTAACCCTGACCTTAAACCTAACTATAAACCTAACCTGTACCCTTACCCTAACCCTAAATCTAAACTCTATGGCAAACCTAACCCTAACCTTAACACTAACCCATTCCCTAACCTGTACCGTAACACTAAACCTAACCCTAACCCTAACCCTAAACCTAAACCTAACCTGTACCGTAAGCCTAAACGTAACCCTAACCCTAACCTGTACCGAAACCCTAAACCTAACCCTAACCCTAATGCTAACCTATACACTAAGCCTAACCCTTTCCTGTACCGTAACCATACCCCTATCCGTAAACCTAACCTGTACAGTAACCGTAACACTAACCCTAACTCTAACTGTAACACTACCCACAACTGTACCGCAACCCTAACCGTAACCCTAACGCTAACCCTAACCATAACACTTACCTGTACCGTAACATTCACTCTAACCCTAAACCTAACCAGTACCGTAACCCTAAACATAAACCTAATCCTAACCCTAACCTGATCTGTAACACTAACACTAACCCTAAACCTAAACTGTACCGAAACCCTAAACCTTACCCTAACCTTACCCTGTACCGTAACCCTAACCCTAAAATGTACCGTAACCCTAATCCTAACCCTAACCCTAACCTCTACCGTACCCCTAACCCTAACCCTAAACTTAACCCTAACATGTACTGTAAACCAAACCCTAACACTAACCTGTACCATAACACTAAACCTATCCCTATCCCTAACCCTAACGCTAACCTATACCGTAAACCTAACCCTAAACCTAACCGTAACCCTAACTTGTACCGTATCCCTAACCCTAACCCTAACCCTAACCTGTACCATAACCCTAACACTAACCCTAACCCTATCCTGTACCGAAAACCTAACCCTAACACTAACCTGAACCATAACCCTAAACCTAACCCTATCCTTAACCCTAACGGTAACCTATACCATAAACCTAACCATAAACCTAACCGTAACCCTAAATTGTACCGTATCCCTAACCCTAACCCTAACCCTAACTTCTATATTAACCATAACACTAACCTTAAACCTAACCCTACCCTGTGCTGTAACCGTAACCGTAACCCTAACTCTAACCTGTACCGTAAACCTAACTTTCACCCTAACACTAACACTAACCATAACCTGTACCATAACCCTAAAGCTAACCCTAACCATAACCCTACGCTAACCTATAACGTAACCCTAACCCTAAACCTAACCGTAACCCTAACTTGTACCGTATCCCAAATCCTACACCGAAACCTAACCCTAACCTGTACCATAACCCTAACCCTCACCTTAACCCTAACCTGTACCGTAACCCTAAAAGTAACCCTAACCCTAATGCTAACCTATACACTAACCTAACTCTAAACCTAACCGTAACCGTACCTTATAGCATAATCTAACCCTACCGTAACCTAAGCTTAAACCTAACCGCAACCGTAACCCTGAACCTAACCCTAACCCTAACCCTAAACCTAACCCTAACCTTTACCATAACCCTAACCCTAACCCTCAACCTAATGCTAACCAATACCGTAACCGTAACCCTAACCATAACCGTAACCTGTACCGCAACCCTACACTAACCCTAACCCTAACCCTAAACTGTACGGAAACCCTAACCCTAACCCAAACCCTAACCGGTACTGTTACCCTAACCCAACCCTAACTGTAACCCTAACCCTGACACTAACCTGTACGGTAACCCTTCCCCTAACCATAACCCTAAACTTAATCCTAACCCTAACCCTAACCCTAACCTGTACCGTAACCCTAACCCTAAAATAACCCTAACCCTACCCTAATTTGTACCGTAAACCTAACCCTAAACCTAACCCTACCCTGAACCGTAACCCTAACCCTAACCCTACCCGGAATCGTAACCCACAACTGTACCGCAACCCTAACTGTAACCCTAACTCTAACCCTAACCGTTACCCTTACTTGTACCCTAACACCTACCCTAACCCTAAACATAACCTGTCCCGTACCCTAAGCATAACCCTAAACCTAACCCTAACCCTAACCTGTACTGTAACCCTTACCCTAACCTAACCCTAACCCTAACCCCAACATCTACCGTACCCCTAGCCCTATCCCTAAACCTAACTCTAACCTGTGCCATAAACCTAGCCCTAACACCAACCTGTACCATAACCCGAAACCTAACCCTATCCCTAACCCTAACGCTAAACTATACCGTAAACCTAACCCTAAAACTAACCGTAACCCTAAGTTGTACCGTATCCCTAACCCTAAACCAAAACCTACCCTAACCTGTAACGTAACCCTAACCCTAAACATAAACCTAACACTAACCTGTACCGAAAACCTAATCCTAACAATAACCTGTACCATAATTCTAAACCTAACCCTATCCCTAACCCTAACGCTAACCTATACCGTAAACCTAACCCTAAACCTAACCGTAACCCTAACTTGTACCGTATCCCTAACCCTAACCCTAACCCTCACCTGTACCGAAACCCTACCATTAACCCTAAACATAACCTCTAACGTAACCCTAACCCTAACCCTAACCCTAAATTGTATCGTAACCATAACACTAACCTTAACCCAACCCTACCCTATGCTGTAATCATAACCCTAACAGTAACCCTAACCTGTACCATAAACCTAACCCTAACTCTAACCCTCACCCTAACCCTAACAAACTCTAACCCTAACCTGTACCGTAACCCTAAACCGAAACTTAACCCTGATGCTAACCTATACACTAAGCCTAACCCTAAACCTAACCGTAACCATAACTTGTACTGTAACCCTAACCCTACCGTAACCTAAGCTTAAACCTAACCTGCACCATAACCTAAACCTAACCGTAAACGTAACCCTAACCCTAACCGTAACACTTACCTGTACCGTAACACTTATCCTAACCCTAAACCTAACCTGTACTGTAACCCTAAACATAAACCTAATCCTAACCATAACCTGTACTGTAACCCTAAAACTAACCCTAACCTAACCTGTCCCGAAACCCTAACCCTAACCCTAACCCTACCCTGTACAGTAATCCTAACCCTAACCCTAACCTGTACCATAACCCTAACCCTAACCATAAACCTAACTATAAACCTAACCTGCACCCTAACCCTAACCCTAAACCTAAACTCTAAGGGAAACCTTTCCCTAACCCTAACCCTAACCCTAACCTGTACCGTAACACTAACCCTAACCCAACCCTAACCCTAACTGTAAACCTAACCTGTACTGTAACCCTAACCCTAAACCTAACCCTAACCCTAACCTCTACCGTACCCCTAACTGTAACCCTAAACCTAACCCTAAATTGTACCGTAAACCTAACCCTAACCCTAACCTGTACCATAACCCTAAACCTAACCCTAACCTGTACTGTAAACCTAACACTAACCCTAACCCTAACCTGTACCGAAACCCTAAACCTAACCCTAACCCTACCCTGTACTGTAACCCTAACCCTAACACTAACTTGTACCGTAACCCTAACGCTAACCTTAAACCTAACTATAAACCTAACTTGTACCCTCACCCTAACCCTAAATCTAAACTCTATGGCATAAACCTAACCCTAACCCTAACACTAACCGTAACCCTAACGTGTACAATATCCCAAACCTAACCCTAACCCTAAACATAACCTGTACCGTAACCCTACCACTAACCCTAAACATAACATGTACTGTAACCCTAACCCTAAACCTAACCCTAACGTTAACCTATAACGTAACCCTAACCGTAAACCTTACCGTAACCTTAATTTGTTCTGTAACCCTAAACCTAACCCTAACCCAAACCTGTACCATAACCATAAACGTAACCGAACCTGTCCCGTAATCCTAACCCTAACCCTTATGTAACCATAAACTCTTACGTAACCCTAACCCTAACCCTAACCCAAACCTAACCATAACCATAATCCTAACCTGTATGGTAACCCTAACCCTAACCCTAAACCTAACCCTAACCTTAACCCTAACCTGTACCGTAACCCTAACCCTAAGCATAAGCATAACCTCTACCGTAAGGCTAAACCTAACCCTAACCCAAACCTTAACCCTACCCTTACCTTTAACGTAACCCTAACCCTAACCCTAAATCTAAAGCTAACATGTACCGTAAATGTAACCCCAACCCTAACCCTAAACGGTACCGCAACGCTACCCGTAACCCTAACCCTAACCTGTACGGTAACCCTAACCCTAACCCTAACCTGTACCGTAACTGTAATGCTAACCCTAAACCTAACCATAACCTGCACCGTAACCCTAACCCTAACCCTAACCCGCACCGTAACCCTAACCCTACCCCTAAACCTAACCCTAAAATGTATCGTAACCCTAAACCTAACCCTCACACAAATGCTAACCTATACCGTAACCCTACCCTAAACCTAACCGTAACCATAACTTGTACGGTAACTCTAACCCTAAACCTAAACCGAACCTTAACCCTAACCTGTACCGTAACCCTAACCCTTACTCTGACCGTAACCCTAACACAAACCCTAAACCTAATGATAACCTGTACCATAACCGTAACCCTAACCCTAACCCTAACCTGTACCGAAAACCTAACCCTATGCCTAACCCTAACCGTAACCTGTACGGTAACCCTAACCCTAACCCTAACCCTAATCCTCACCTGTACCGCAACACTAACCCTAACCCTAACCTTAACCCTAACCCTGACACTAATCAGTACGGTAACCCTAAGCCTAACCCTAACCCTAACCGTAAACCTAACCCTAACATGTACAGTAACCATAAACCTAAACCTAACCCTACCCTGAACCGTAACCCAAAACCTAACAGCAACACTACCCATAACCCTAAACCACAACTGTACCACAACCTTTACCGTAACCCTAACCGTAACTCTAACCCTCACCAAAACACTTACCTGTACCGTACACTAACACTAACCCTAAACCTAACCTGTACCGTAACCCTAACCCTAACCCTAAGCCTAAACTTAACCCTAAACTGTACCAAAACCCTATACCCTAACCCTAACTTGTATCGAATCCTTAACCCTAAACCTAAACCTAAACCTAACCTGTAACGTAACCCTAACCCTAACACTAAACCTATACCTAACCTGTACCGAAAACCTAACCCTAACAGTAACCTGTACCATAACCCTAAAACTAACCCTATCCCTAACCCTAACGCTAACCCATACCGTAAACCTAAGCCTAAACCTAACTGTAACCCTAATTGTACAATATCCCTAACCCTAACCCTAACCCTAAACCTAACCTGTACCGTAACCCTACCACTAACGCTAAACATAACCTGTATAGTAACCCTAACCCTAACCCTAACCCTAACGCTAACCAATAACGTAACCCTAACCGTAAACCTTACGTAACCCTAACTTGTTCCGTAACCCTAAACCTAACCCTAACCCAAACCTGTACCATAACCGTAAACCTAACGCAACCTGTACCGTAACCCTAACCCTAACCCTAACGTAACCATAACCTCTAAAGTAACCCTAACCCTAACCCTAACCCAAACCTAACCAATACCATAGCCCTAACACGTATGGTAACCCTAACCCTAACCCTAAACCTAACCCTAACCTTAAGCCTAACCTGTACCGTAACCCTAACCCTAACCTTAAGCATAACCTGTACCGTAAGCCTAAACCTAACCCTAACCCAAACCCTAACCCTAATCCTTACCTTTACCGTAACCCTAACCCTAACCCTAACGTAACCATAAACTCTAAAGTAACCCTAACCCTAACCCTAACCCTAACCCAAACCTAACCAATACCATAGCCCTAACATGTATGGTAACCCTAACCCTAACCCTAAACCTAACCCTAACCTTAACCCTAACCTGTACCGTAACCCTAACCCTAAACTTAAGCATAACCTGTACCATAAGCCTAAACCTAACCCTAAACCAAACCCTATCCCTAATCCTTACCTTTACCGTAACCCTAACCCTAACCCTAAACCTAAAGCTAACCTGTACCGAAACTGTAACCCCAACCCTAACCCTAAACGGTACCGCAACGCTACCCGTAACACTAACGCTAACATGTACGGTATCCCTAACCCTAACCCTAACCCTAACCTGTACCGTACTGTAATGATAACCCTAAACCTAACCATAACCTGTACTGTAACCCTAACCCTAACCCTAACCCTCACTCTTACCGTAACCCCAACCCTACCCCTAAAACTAACCCTAAAATGTATCGTAAACCTAATCCTAACACTAACACAAATGCTAACCTATACCGTAACCCTACCCTAAACCTAACCGTAACGATAAATTGTACGGTAACTCTAACCCTAACCCTAAACCGAACCTTAACCCTAACCTGTACCATAACCCTAACCCTTACCCTGACCCTAACCCTAACCCTAACCTGTACCATAACCCTAACACAAACCCTAAACCTAATGCTAACCTGTACCGTAACAGTAACCCTAACCCTAACCCTAACCTCTACCAAAAACCTAACCGTATGCCTACCCTAACTGTAACATGTACGGTAACCCTAACCCAAACCCTAACACTAAAACTCACCTGTACCGCAACACTAACCCTAACCCTAACCCTAACCCTAACCCTGACTCTAATCAGTACGGTAACCCTAAGCCTAACCTTAACCCTAACCTTAAACCTAACCATAAACTGTAACGTAACCATAAACCTAAACCTAACCCTACCCTGAACTGTAATACTAACCCTAACAGCAGCACTACCCGTAACCCTAAACCACAACTGTACCGCAAACTTTACCGTAACCCTATCCGTAACTCTAACGCTCACCAAAACACTTACCTGTACCGAAACACTAACACTAACCCTAAACCTAACCTGTACCGTAACCCTAACCCTAACCCTAAGCCTAACCTTAACCCTAAACTGTACCGAAACCCCATACCCTAACCCTAACCCTAACCTGTACCGTAACCCTAACCATCACCTTAACCCTATCTCTAAAAATAACCTGTACCCTAACCCTAACCCTAACCCTCACCTCTATGACAAACCTGACCCTAAACCTAACGCTAACCCTAACCCTAACACTTACCTGTACTGTAACCATACCCCTAACCATAACCCTAACCTGTACTGTAATCCTAAAACTACCCTTACCTGTACCGTAACACTAACCATAACCCTAACCGTAACTATAACCCTATCCCTAACCGAAATCCTTACCTGTACCATAACACTTACCGTAACCCTAAAACTAACATGGACCAAAATCCTAACCCTAAACCTATCCCTACCCTATACCGTAACACTAAACCTAACGCTAACCCTAACCTGTACTGTAACCCTAACCCTAACTTTAACCCTATCTCTAAACCTAACCTGTAACTTAACCCTAAGCCTAACCCTAAACTCTATGGCAAACCTAACCCTAACCCTAACACTAACCCTAACCCTAACCTGTACCGTAACACTAATCCGAAACCTAACCCGAAACCTTATCCTAAACCTAAACCTAACCATAACCCTAACCGTAAACGTATCCCTAACTTGTACCGTAACCCTAACCCAACCTTCAGCCTAACCCTATACACTACCGTAATCGTAACCCTACCCCTAACCTAACCCTAACCTTAACCCTAACACTAACCCTAACCCTGACACTTACCTGTACCGTAACTATACCCCTAACCGTAAACCTAACCTGTACTGAAACCCTAACCGTTACCCTAACCCTAACCCTAACTGTAACACCTGTACCATAACACTTACCCTAACCCTAAACCTAACCTGTACTGTAACCCTAAACATAAACCTAATCCTAACCCTAACCTGTACTGTAACCCTAACACTAACCCTAAACCTCGCCTGTACCGAAACCCTAAACCTAACCCTATCCCTACCTAGTACCGTAACCCTAACCATAACACTAACCTGTACTGTAACCCTAAATCTAACCTTAAACCTTACTATAAACCTAAGCTGTACACTAACCCTAACCCTAAATCTAAACTCTATGGCAAACCTATCCCTAACCCTAACCCTAAACCTAACCCTAACCTGTACAGTAACACTAACCCTAACCCTAACCCTTACCCTAAACCTAACCTGTACCGTAACCCTAACCCTAACACTAACCCTAACCTCTACCGTACCCCTAACCCTAACCATAAACCTAACCATAACCGGTACCGTAAACCTAAACCTAACCGTAACCTGTACCATAACCCTCAAACTAACCCTAACCTGTACTGTAACCCTAACACTAACACTAACCCTAACCTGTACCGAAACCCTGAGCCTATCCCTAAACCTACCCTGTATCTTAACACTAACCCTAACACTAACCCGTATCGTAACCCTAACCCTGACCTTAAACCTAACTATAAACCTAAGCTGTACACTAACCCTAACCCTAAATCTAAACTCTATGGCAAACCTAACAGTAACCATAACACTAATCCTAACACTAACCTGTACCGTAACCCTAACCCTACCCCTAAACCTAACCCTAACCTGTACCGTAACACTAAACCTAACCCTCATCCTACCCTAACTTGTACAGGAGCCATAAACCTAACCGTAACCCTAATGCTAACCTATACACTAAGCCTAACCCTAAACCTAACCGTAACCATAACCTGTACCATAACCGTAACCCTAACCGTAAACTAAGCTTAAAACTAATCTGCACCGTAAACCAAAACCTAACCCTAACCCTAACCCTAAACCTAACCGTAAACCTTACCTGTACCGTAACCATACTCCTAACCATAAACCTAACCTGTACTGTAACCCTAACCCTAACCCTAACCCTACCCGTAACACTACCCACAACTGTACCGCAACTGTAATTGTAACCCTAACCCTAACCCTAACTGTAACACTGACCTGTACCGTAAGACTTACCCTAACCCTAAAGCTAACCTGTACCGTAACCCTAAACATAAACCTAATCCTAACCCTAACTTGAACTGTAATCCTAAACCAAACCTAACCCTATTGCTAACCTATACACTAACCCTAACCATATCCATAACTTGTACCGTAACCCTAACCCTAACCATAACCTAAGCTTAACCCTAACCTGCACTGTAACCCTAAACCTAACCCTAACCCTAACCCTAACCTTTACCATAAACCTAACCCTAACCCTAAACCTAATGCTAACCTCTACCGTAACTGTAACCCTAACCCTAACCCTAACCTGTACCGCAACCCTAACACAAACCCTACCCTAACCCTAATCCTAACCCTAACCCTAACCTTTACCGTAATCCTAACCCTAACCCTAAACCTAATGCTAACCTGTACCATAACTGTAACCCTAACCCTAACCCTAACCTGTACCGCAACCCTAACACTAAGCATAACCCTAACCCTAAACTGTACGGTAACCCTAACCGTAACCCTAACCCTAAGCTGTACTGCAACCCTAACCCTAACCCTAAGCTAACCCTAACAATGACACTAACCTGTACGGTAACCCTACCACTAACCATAAACCTAACCCTAATCCTAACCCTAAACCTAAACCTAAACTGTACCGTAACCCTAACCCTAAACTAACCCTATACCTAACCCTAACTTGTACCGTAAACCTAACCCTAAATCTAACCCTATCCTGAACCGTATCCCTAACCCTAATCCTAACCCTACCTGGTACCCTAAACCACAACTGTACCACAACTCTAACCGTAACCCTAACACTAACACTAACCGTAATCCGTACCTGTACCGTAACACTTAACCTAACCCTAAACCTAACCTCTACCGTAACCCTAAACATAACCCTAACCCTAATCCTAATCCTAACCTGTACTGTAACCCTAACCGTAAACCGAACCCTAACCTCTATCGTACCCTACACCTAAACCTAAACCTAACCCTAACCTATACCGTAAACCCTACCCTAACACTAACCCGTACCATAACCCTAAACCTAACCCTATCCATAACCCTAACGCTAAACTATACCCTAAACCTAACCCTAAACCTAACCGTAAACTTAACTTATACCGTATCCCTAACCCTAAACCTAAACCTAACCTGTACCGTAACCCTAAACCTAACCCTAAACGTAACACTAACCTGTACCGAAAACGTAACCCTAGCACTAACCTGTACCATAAGCCTAAACCTAACCCTATCCCTAACCCTAACACTAACCTATACTGTAAACCTAACCCTAAACCTAACCGTAACCCTAACTTGTACCGTATCCCTAACACTAACCCTAACCCTAACTTGTACCGTAACCCAACCACTAACACTAAACATGAGCTGTACTGTAACCCTAACCTTAACCCTAACCCTAACCCTTACTTGTATCGTAACCATAACACTAACCTTAACCCTAACCCTACCCTGTGCTGTAACTGTAACCCTAACCCTAACCCTAACCTGTACTGTAAACCTACCCCTAACCCTAACACTAACCCTAACACTACCCTAACCTGTACTGTAACCCTAAAGCTAACCCTAACCCTAACCCTAACCCTAACCCTAACCCTAACCCTAACCCTAACTTATAACGTAACCCTAACTTTAAACCTTAACGTAACCCTAACTTGCTCCGGAACCCTAAACCTAACCCTAACCATTACCTGTACCATAACCCAAACTGTAACCCTAACCTGTACCGTAACCCTAACCCTAACCCTAACGTAACCATAACCTCTAACTTAACCGTAACCCTAACCCTAACCCTAACCCAAACCTTACCATAATCATAACCCTAACCTGTATGGTAAACTTAACCCTAACCCTAACCCTAACCCTAATCCTAACCTTAACCCTAACCTGTACCGTAACCCTAACCCTAAACCTAACCCTAACCCTAAACATAACCTATGCCATAACCCTAAACCTAACCCTAAACCAAACCCTAACCTAACCCTTATCTTTACCATAACCCTAAAGCTAACCCTAAACCTGAAGCTAACCTGTACGATAAATGAAACCTAACCCTAACCCTAACCTGTACCGCAATGATACCCCTAAACCTAACCCTAAACTGTACGGTAACCCTAACCCTAAGCTGTACCATAACCCTAACCCTACCCCTAAACCTAACCCTAACCTGTACCGTAACCATAACCCTAACCCTGAAACTAACCCTTACCTGTACCGTAACCCTAACCCTAACCCTAACCCTAACCTAAACCCTAAACTGTACCGTAACAGTAACCATAACCGTAACCGAAACCCTAACCCTACCCATAACCCTAAACCACATCTGTACCGCAACCCTAACCACAACCACAACCCTAACCGTAACCCTTACCTGTACCGTAACACTAACCCTAAACCTAAACCTAACCTGTACCGCAACCCTAACACTATCCCTAACCCTAACCCTAACCTTTACCGTAATACTAACCCTAACCGTAAACCTAATGCTAACCTGTACCGTAACTGTAACCCTAACCCTAACCCTAACCTGTACCGCAACCCTAACACTAACCATAACCCTAACCCTAAACTGTAAGGTAACACTAACCGTAACCCTAACCCTAAGCAGTACTGCAACCCTAACCCTAAACTTAAGCTAACCCTAACCCTGACACTAACCTGTACGGTAACACTACCACTAACCATAAACCTAACCCTAATTCTGACCCTAAAACTAAACCTAACATGTACCGTAACCCTAACCCTAAACTAACCCTAACCCTAACCCTAACTTGTACTGTAATCCTAACCCTAAATCTAACCCTACCCTGAATCGTAACCCTAACCCTAAAGCTAACCCTACCCGTAACCCTAACCCACAACTGTACCTCAACCCTAACCATAACCCTAAGCTCTTTGGTAATATTAACCCTAACACTAACCCTAACCTGTAACGCAACCCTAACGCTATCCTAATCCTAAACCTAACCCTAAACCTAACCGTAACGGTAAACCTAAACTGTACTGTAACCCTCACCGTAACCCTCAACCCATCCCAAAACCTAACCCTAACCCTAACCCTAACCCTAACTCTAACCTGTACCGTAACCCTAACCATAAACCTAACAATAACCCTAACTTGTTCCGTAACCCTAAACCTAACCTGTACCATAACCCTAAGCCTTACCTGTACCGTAACCCTAACCCTAACCCTAACCTGTACCGTAACCCTAACCCTAACTCTAACCCTAAACTGTACCATAACCCTAAACCTAACACTTACCCTAACCTGTAACGTAACCTAACCATAACCCTAACCCTTACCTGTACCGTAACCCTATCCCTAATCTTAACCCTAACTCTAAATCCTACCCTGTACCCTAACCCTAACCCTAATCTAACCTCGATGGCAAACCTAACCCTAACCCTAACCCTAACCTGTACCGTAACACTAACCCTAAACTAACCCAAAACCTAATCCTAAACCTAAACATAACCCTAAACCTAACACTAACCCTCACTGTAAACGTATCCCAAACCTGTACCGTAACCCTAACCATAACCCTAAAATCAACCCTAAGCCTAACCCTAA
>JAEUCK010003588.1:0-25381 GCA_017311455.1 Otocyon megalotis megalotis | reverse complement strand
TAATGTAATGGATCACTGAGATGTTCTGGAGGATGCCCAGACAGTCCAGATGTTCTTGGTCTGTGTTATGACAAAGAACAGGAGAGTTAGTATAGGTCTTGTGGAAAACTATAAATGTATATTCTTATTCATTACATGTCAATATGAACTGTTTCTGATCTTCTTTCATTATAAATAGAAAAAAACCCAAACAAAAAGTCATTTGCCAAATGAATGATGGCATTCCATATACTTGAGGCACCATTAATATGCTCTAGCAAAGGTAGCACATCTGACCCAGAGGCTTAAAACAAGAAAATTATTCATTTGAATTTGTGATAATTTGTAAATTATGCTTCTGGATTCATTCTGCTTCTAACAGGTACCAGAGCATTATATGCAAGTATTATAAAGTCCACCATCCTTCATCCTTTAGATTATTAAGAATGACACTAACCTCTGCAATCCCCACACCAGGAAATGTTATTGTTTTTGTTTTTTTGTTTTGCTTTGTTTTAATTTATCTTCCCAAAGAGAGAAGAGTTTCAGAGGTCTCCACTTGGCTCATTCACACAATGGCTCTTCCTGTACAAAATAAGTTTCCAATGTGGAGATTTCACTAATGCTAAGAATGTCCACACCAATTATACATTTGGGGATTAGGGAAATGGCCATAACATGGGGTTGTAGGACCTGTAGACCCATTCTAAGCCAGATCTTAACCAGGACTTTATTATTACCTAGACCCACTCTATTATTGTGCTTCAAGTCTCCCAGTATTGATGGCAATTGGATTCTGTGTCCAATAGTCCTAAAAATGCTTGGATCCCTTTCCTCAGTGCACAGTTACCTAAGTAAATGGATAGATAACCATTTAAGGAAGGACTAGAGTAGTCAGGGTTTGTCTCCGCCCCCCCCCACACACACACACACACAATGTTTCAGGATCCTTCCTTTTGAGAAAGAAGATACCTCTTCAGTCAGTGGGTTTAGGTCTGAAAACTGGTTCAGGTCAGGAAACTGGACAAAGGATCACAATATTTTATTGAGGCAACTGTCCTCAGCCTCCTAATCATTCACCCTTGACTCATTCTGCTAGTAGGAGCTGAGCATTACCCTTGTCAGCTGCCTATCTATTTGACCTCTAGGGATGTCAGGCTCTATTAATCATTTCTACAACTCTTTATGGTTCAGGTCCTCTTGGCTGTCATTCTTACTTTGCCAGTCATTATAATGATTGCAATGCCCTGGCTTCTGGCTACCTGACCCCTATTATTTTTAGGGTCATGTCATTCCAATTCTATTATAAAATAATCTTTTTACAAGGGAGAAGTAGCACTGAAATGTCAATGATACAAATATTACTATCGGTGGTGTACCTTGATAAATGATGGGTCCTATCCACCTTCTCATGGGAAATAATCCCCAGTGGCTCTTCCAGCCATACATAGTATGTCTACTCCAGCATTTCCATTTCACTAAGCTTTTTAATCCTTCTCATCCACTGTCTTCTATAGAAATTATGGCCATCACTTTTCCATGCTTCTAGCAAGTTCACACTAACTTCTGGGATCTTTGCTAGGATGTCAAACCCTAAGTCAATATACTCTCCCTATCAGGTTAAATGTGTCAGTCCCCAACACAGAACACAATTGGAACTCTAGTTATCTGGCTAGAATTTGGAGATTTGGGGAGTCCCTTACCTCTCTTTTCAGGCTAAGCACATCTTTAGTTTGATTATGCTGTGAGTAATCATGAGGAATGTGGCACATGACTTCTGCAACCAATTCCAGTAACAGGCAGTACTAGCTCTGAAATGGGAGGAATGGGTCATATATATAGGCAGGAATAGTTCAGACAAAGCAATCAAAATACAAACTAGTCAAAATCTTGCTTAAGTTATTCAAAATCTTTGGGTCATATGTCCATATATCCTCAACTCAGGCATTAAGATCCCATGTTTTCCCGATCAGAACAGTGGGCTCAGCATAACACACCTCTTTTGGTTGTTGAGTCAAATTTAAGTTTACCCACTCTATTAAGTCCTGGGCATGGTCCTTGGCAGGAGACACTTTTCAGGAGATAACAGAATTTTTGTCAGTCAGGCCCTCTGGATTTCACTTCTCATTTTCCATTTTCTGTTACTTCCAGATGTTCTCTCTCTCGAGTGCAATGATGGCACTTAAACATGGCCATATTATCTCTTTATGCAAAATGCTACTCTTTTCTCCATTTGTTCTGCACCTGAAATAAAACACTCTTCCACTGGCTTACCACCCTAATCTCACCTCTTGTGAAAAATTTAACATCTGGACCACTAGCTGGTGCCTGAGACCAATTATGATCTTCTCACCACCACTGATGGGGTCCTCACTGACAACAAGGTAGCGTGTGATCCAGCTCTTCTCCATATCACTCAGTCATTGAAAATGGACTACCCCAGGAAAGGATATCATCTGGAGCCAGGTGGACTTCTGCAGAGCAGACTTGGAAGGAAATGAAAGCTGGAGACTGTCTGCTGATCTCACTATTCATAAATAAGGGATAATTGTTCCTGAAGAGAGATACGGGCACGGATATCTATCTCTACCAACTACCAAAGGTTAAAGATAATGTGTACACATAAACAACCCAGTAGATTAAAGTCATCTGGTCAACATAATGTAACAGTCTTATTTTCTTTTAAGATCTATTTATTTATTTGAGAGGGAGAGCGTATGACCAGGGGCAGGGGGAAGGGAGGTGCAGGCAGAGGTAGAGGGAGAAGCAGGCTTCCTGCCATGCAGGGAGCCAGAGGACCATGAGGCTCAATCCTTGGGATCATGACCTGAACAGAAGGCAGACTCTTAACCGACTGGACCACCCAGGTGCCCCTATAATGTTCTTACTATTTAGTTTCATAATGGATTCCTTTTGAAAAACAGAGGGGGTAGTAATGTTACAATGACAAGGATCAGAGAAGGATGTTCTGCCTTTATATATTGAGTTCTGCAATCAGAATTATACAACTGATATAGACTAATCCTGAGGGTGAGTGGGCCATTATTTTCCAATTTACAAAAGAAGACCATAGGATTTATTTATTTATTTTAATATTTTTATTTATTTATTCATGAGAGAGACACAGAGAGAGGCAGAGGCACAGGCAGAGAGAGAAGCAGGCTCCTTGCAGGGACCCCGATGCAGGACTCAATCCCAGGACTCCAGGATCACGCCCCGGGCTGAAGGCAGGTCTCAACCGCTGAGCCACCCCGGCGTCCCAAGACCACAGGATTTAGAGTGGCAAGGTGATTTGCCCACATGTTGGAAAGTGGTAGAGTCCAAATTTGACATCAGGCCTTTTCTCTGCTGCCATCTAGATCAACAAAAGTCCTATGTGAGTGTTTGTTTTTATGTGTGCTGTAGCATGTTGTTTAGCAATATGAACTCCCACTTTTTCTTCTATTTTCTAGGAAGTTGACCCATTTCCAGGATAGACTAAAAGTACCATGCTTATATATTGCTAATGCCTTAGACTCCAGAGCTGAAAGACCAGAAAGATGTTTTTCAAAGG
Source organism: Otocyon megalotis megalotis (assembly GCA_017311455.1). Taxonomy (NCBI): domain Eukaryota; kingdom Metazoa; phylum Chordata; class Mammalia; order Carnivora; family Canidae; genus Otocyon; species Otocyon megalotis. The sequence goes on along the minus strand of JAEUCK010003588.1, from coordinate 21,849 downwards.
GCCATCAAGGACTTTGTGAGGAAAGAAGAGAGAATTGTCAGTGATAGAGTAGAGGAGTTTGAGGTTATAGAAAAGAAAGATAACAAGAAGGGGTATACCAACTACGAGTCCCTCCTCCAGAAAAAAAAATATGGCCTGAGAAGGAAAGCAAGCCTACAGCCAGGGAGGTACTGGTAGTTAAGGGCATGGAGTGGGTTGAAGGCTAGAGAGAGGAGGAACCCTGGAGGGCTTGGAGAACAGTGTCTTTTTTTTTTAAGATTTTATTTATTTATTCATGAGACACAGAGAGGGAGAGGCAGAGACACAGGCAGAGGGAGAAGCAGGCTCCATGCAGGGAGCTTGATGTGGGACTCGATCCCAGGACTCCAGGATCATGCCCTGGGACAAAGGCAGGCGCTAAACCGCTGTGCCACCCAGGGATCCCCGAGAACAGTGTCTTAAAGAGAGAAAAACTTTGTCATCAGCACCCCAAGGTGATGTTAGTTGTTACTCTGTGATTCAGGTGAATCAAAAGGCAACCCACCCATGAGCACCTGTTAGATATGTGAGGCCGAGCACAGCTTCTGCCTTCGACCAGGACTAAGCTAAGAGAGAGAACTTCAGTAGACACTAGCATTGCCTTTAAACCACAGCACTTTAGAACAGGGCTTTTTCACAATGTCATAAAATAAGCTTAATTATATACTAATCATAAACTTAAAAGCCACCAAATCTTAAGCAAAAACTAGCAAGTAATATATTTTGAAATGATGGAAAATTTATATTAAATGTATACTTAAATTATGAAAGTTTATATTTTTAAATGCCCTTTAGAACAGCATCCAGAATCATTGGAATCATAGGAGAAAATTAATAAAATGTGTATAAAGCCTGTACACTAAACACTATACAACACTGCTGAGAAATGAAAGAGAGAGTCTTAGCTACATAGTCAACACAATGCCAGTCAAACTCTAATAGTGATAATGGTTTTTACATTAAAATAGTTTCAAAAGATAAATTTATTTTGTAAAGCCATAGGGTTCCAGAACATGGTTTATAATCCCCAGCCTAATTAATTCAGCCTTTGGCTCCTCCTCCAGCCCATCTTATTAATTTCTATCTTCCACTTGAATATTCGGGTTGCATTTCCAGTTCTTTTAAAATTGCCTTGATACAGAATACCTAATGGGATACAAAATATGAGACTCATTTATTATTGAATAATAAGTGTGTTAGAAGTTTCTTTTGCTGAACAACCCCAAGTGTTTTATTATTACATTTTACAAAACTAGGAGGAAAAATGAATGCTGGCAACTCTCCAAGAAAAATGTATAATACATCTACTGCTTGTTTATTTAGGTTGATATGGGAATTTTAGCCTTTACAATGGGTTGACATTGTAACCCATTGGGTTGTCAATGGGTTGACATTTTCAGCATCACCTCCAAAAAAAATACCTGAGAAGTCTGATTCCAGAGTCAAAAAGTCTTAGTTAGGATGGACAGTGGGTAATAGCGAGTCTTAGCTTTAACTGAGGAAAAGGAGTTCTTTAGAAAAAGGACAAAGAACAGAGATTCTTGGCTTTTCCTTGATGGGAACAACTCGGCCTGAAGGGCATTAGAATATGTGGACGACAGGTGGAGGTTGCCAAGGTAACCCTAATGCAACTGCCTCCACCCAGGACCACCGTCCCTCACATCTCTTGTGGCATCAGGCCAGCCTAGCCTCCAGCCTCCATGTCCCTCCTCCTCCTCAGGGATGAGAGACACTAGTCAACAAGGTCCACTATGGAGGGAGAGTCTCCCTGTGCAGATGCTGCAGCTCACAGGCCTCTCTTCCTCTTCTGTTCATATCATCCGAGGATTTCTCACTAATTGTTGCTCCTGGCCCTATTCTGGTTTTAGAGGATGTCGTAGCCCATTTAATGATCTTAATCTAGTTTAGACCACTGAGATCTGACTAGAATATTTAAACAAGACCTTACTAACAGACCAGAGAAAACAAAAGGAACAAAACACCGAGTAATGACAACCAGGTCATGGGAATCATAGGGCAGACTTATTTTTCTTTCCCATGGGTCTCCTGCAGGTTTGTCTCCCTTTATAGCTCCCAGGGACCATTTCCTGCACAATGGAGAATTTTTACTACTCAGAGGTGTCCCGAAGCAAGCAAAGGCTCTTCAAGGAGCAAGCCCAAGAAGAACACAGCCTTGCTTACAGGGATGGAGGAAGGTGTAGAGCCCGGTGGTGGGGTGGGGGGGTGGGGCTACTGTTGACTGTTTGGCTTATCACCAGCAGGGCCCACTGCTGAACTCACAAGGAAAAGGCAGATGCACAATGACAAATGGATCTAATCCTAGAGAATCCTGGAGGGAGGAACCCTACAAGCCCCTGCTCACATACACAGCAATCCCAGGATAACGTCTCCCTTGCTCTCCTCCCAAGCAGTTACTCTGCCCCTAATCTCAACAGTCTGCATCCTTCTGTAGGCCCAGGGGGTTTGCCCACATGCATACATTCAGTTCTCGCATGCCCCTCTTCTCTTCAAAAGAGAAGATAAAGTAAAACAAAAAAAGAAAAATTTGATGTGAAAATAATTAAAACTTTAAACTTAAAGTTTTAAAAATTAAAATTTTTCCAAATCCAAACCTTTGGAATAAACTTCATTTTAATTAACAGATTTTATTTTAGAACAGCTCTAAATGTGCAGAAAATTGAGCAAAGGGGACAGAGAGATTCCATATGCCCTCTCCTTCCCTATCGCAGTTTCCTGTATTATTGACACCTTCCATTAGTGTGGCACATATGTTACAATTGATGCATAATTATGGATATATTATTTTTCACTCATGTCCATAGTTGACATTAGGGTGCACAGTTCCCACTGCACATTCTATGGATTTTGACGATATTATCTATCCACCAATTATAGTTTCAGTCACACTAGTCTCACTGTTCTAAAACCCTCCTCTTCCCCCAAACCACTGGAGGCACTGATCTAAAACCTGCCTCTAGAGTTTCGATTTCTCCAGAACGTCATATGGTTGGAATTACATCGTAAGCAGCCTTCCTAGATTAGTGTCTTTCACTGACAGTTATGTATTTAATGCTCTTCCATGTCCTTCATAATAAACCTTTGTTATGATTGCTGACAAGACTCCATTACATGAATTACAACTGTGTATTTACCGTTCACCTATTAAGGTGCATTCTGAATGCTTCCAAATTTGGCAGTTACATATAAACCTGCTATAAATATTAACGTGCGGGTTCTTTGTGGGCGTAAGTTTTCTACTCAATTGGGACAACAGCTGGGTATAATTTTGCTGTATTGTTTGGTAAAACTATATTTAACGTTGTAAGAAAACTGCCAGACTGTCGTTCAAAGGGACTACCATGTTGCTTTCCCACCCGTGACGAATGAGACTTCCTGCTGCTGCACATTCTCACCAGCATTTGGAGTTCTCACATCTTTTTTAATCTAAACATTCTCAGAGGTCTCTAGTGCTATCTTACTGTTGTTTTAATTTGTAATCCCCTAATGACAAATGATGTTGTACATCTTTTTAAGTGCCTGTTTGCCATCTGTATATCTTTGATAGTGAGGGATTAGTTCAAATTTTTCCAACTTTTTAATTCACTTTTCCTATTAACTTTGAAGAGTTCTTTATATTTTTTTGAATATAAGTATTTTACTGGATACGTACTTTGCAAAGGTTTTTTTTTTTCACCTTTGTGGAAAAGGTGGCTTCTGTGGCTTATCTTTTAATTCTCCTAATAGTGTCTTTCAAAGAGCAGATTTTTTTTTTTTTAATTTTAATGAAGTCCAGTTTGTCAATCTTTTTCTTTCATGGACTGTGCTTTTATCTAAAGAGGTGTTACCAAGCCCAAAGTCAACTCGGTTTTTCTTTTATGTTACCTTCTAGGAGTTTTATAGCTTTGTATTGCATATTTAGGCTTATGGTCAAATTGTAAGCTAATTTTTGTCAAAGGCCAGTGTCTAAATTTACATTTTGCATGTAAATATCAATTTGTTCCAGCACCACTTGTTGAAGAGACTAACTTTTCTCTATTAAAGTGCCTTTGTCTCTTAATCAAAGACCAGTTGACGATATTTGTGCAGGTGTGTTTCTTGGCTGTCCATTCTGTTCTATTGATCTATTTGTCTATTCTTTCACACACTATCCTGACTGCTGTAGCTTTCTTTTGACTCTAGAAGTAAGATAGTGTCAGTTTTCCAATTTTGTTCTTCTTCAAAATTGTGTTAACTACCCTAGGCCTTTGAGTTTCTACTTAAACTATAGAATTAGCTTGTCAATAACCACAAATAGCTGGCTGAATTTTTACTGGGAAGGCATTAAATCTATAGATTGAGGGGGAAAGAACTGACATCAACAGTATTGAGTCTTCCTGCCCATGAACATGGAACACATCTCCATTTATTTGAATCTTTGTTGATTTTTTTTCCATCTGAATATTTCAAGTATTTTGTTAGATTTATTCACACGTACTTAATTTAGGGGAGGCACTAATAATGTATATAATATTGTGTTTTCAAGTTCAATTTTCTAGGATTCATTTCTAGTATAGAAGAAAGACTTTTGTATATTAACCTCAAATCTTCAACCTTGTTAGAATACTTAGTTCCAGGAATTTGTTTCAGTGTTTGTGTTTATAAATTCCTTGGGATTTTCTATATATTTAATCATGTTATATAATCATATTCTATATATTTAATCACAGTTTTATTTCTTCTTTCCAAATATGTATGTCTTTTATATTTTAATTACTATATTGAGTAGGATATACTGTACAATGTTGAAAAAAAGTAGTCAGAGGGAACATCCTTGCCTTGTTCCTGATCTTAGGCATAAAGCCTTACTTCCTCACCATTAAGTATAATGTCATCTGTAAGTTTTTGAAGAATGTTATTTTTCAGTTGAGGAATTCTCCTTCTAGTCCTAGTTTTCTCAGTGTTCTCTTTTTATCATGAATAAGTGGTGAATTTGTCAAATAATATTCTTGTGTAGGTTGACATGATTGTGATTTTTCTTCTTTAGACAGCTGAAGTGCTGGATTACATTAATTGACTTTTGAATATTGAACTAGCCTCGCATACCTAGGATAAATCCTATTGAGTCACACTCTTTAATACATTGTTCGATTCACTTTGCTAATATGTTGTATGTTGTTGAGTATTTTTGCATGTGTATGCATGAGAGATATTAGTCTGTAGTTTTCCTTTTTTTAAAATGTCTTTGTATTAGGAATATTGACCTCATAGAACGAAGTATTTCCTCTGCTTCTATTTTCTGGGATAGATTTTTACAAAATTGGAATGATTTTTTTCTTTAAATGTTTAGAAGAATTTACCAGTGAATGAATCTCGGTCTGGTGCTTTCTATTTTGAAAGGTTATTAATTATTGATTTAATTTTTATAGATATAAACCTATTCAGATTATTTTTCTTTGTGGGTTTTGATACATTGCGCTTTGCAAGGAATTGGTCCTTTCCGTCTAGTTAATCTGACTTGTGGGTGCTGGACTCAAGGGTCAAGTTACAGGATGTGATGCATAGTTCTTCATTCCTCAGGGGAAAGTTCCATAGTTTTTGTATCCCTTCCCAATTGTGGGTCAGCACACCTGGGATGGCCTCCTGGACAAGATTAACTTCTGTCTCTCCTAACCATCTCACTGTGTCTCTACTATCTCTTGTTGTGGAGGCGCTGTACATCAAGTTTTCAGGCTATTTCAAAGGAAAATTATTCTATATGTAGCTATAAATGTTATATCCATGGATGAAGATGAGCTCGAGGTTTCCCTATGCCACCATTTTTCACTTCTTTCCTAGATGGATAAATTTTAATTACCTCAAAGAACCACCTTTTGTTTTTGTTGATTTTCTTTATTTAATTTTCCTGTTTTCAGTTTTAGTAATTTGTGCTCTAAATTTTGTTATTTATCATCTTATGCTCACTTTGGGTTTGTGTTCTTCTTTCTCCAGGTTCCTAAGGGGGAAGCTTAGATTATTGAATATAGATTTTTTCTTCTGTTATATTCATTTAATGCTATAAGTATTTCTCTAAGCACTGTTTTTTATTACATTTCACAAATTTTGGTATTTTTATTTTCATTCAATTCAAAATATTTATTTATTCACTTATTGATTGATTTACTTACTTTTATTTAGTTATTTAGTTACAAGATAGAGTTTAATAATTCATCAGTTACATATAACACTCAGTGCTCATTTCATCAAGTGCTCTCCTTAATGCCCATCACCAGTTACCCCATCCCTCACCCACCTCCCCTCCAGCAACCCTCAGCTTGTTCCCTAGGGTTAAAAGTCTCTTATGGTTTGCCTCTCTTTCTGTTTTTATATTATTTTATTTTTCCTTCTCTTCCCCTATGTTCATCAGTTTAACTGTATTCTTACTGATTTTCTGTTTGATCCATCAATTACTAGTAGAGGGATTTTGAAGTCGCCAATGATAATAGTGAATATGTCAATATTTCCTTGCATTTTTGCCAGTTTTTGCCTCACTTATTTTGAGTTCTATTGCAAAGCACATACATGTAGAGAATTGTTATGTCAGTTTTTGAAGAAATGACATCTTTACCAATATTTAAGGCTGCTCTTTATTCCTGACCATGTTTCCGGTTCTAAAGTTGGCTATGTCTGAAATTAATATAGCTACTCCAGCTTTCTTTCAATTTGTCTAAACTTTGTATATCGTTTCCCATTTATCTCTTATCTGTCTTACTATTGAAATTTGGCTTTTCACAGAAAACATATAGTTGGATCTTGTCTTTTCACCCGCTCTGTTTGTTTGTCTTTTGTTATATTTAGAAAGTTTACATTTAAAGCGGTTTTTGTTATAATATCTACCATATAACAATTTTCTTCTTGTCTCCATTTGTTTCCTTTTTATCCTTCCCTTTTTTCTTTCTTCCCTTGTTATATTGAACATTATATAGTTGCATTTTGTCTCCTCTATTAGCATACCAATTATACTTCTTTGTATGTACAAATATATGTTTTAATATATTTTTATATTGTATATAAATATAAATATATGTTGTATAAAAGGCAATATATTAGTGATTGCCCTTATGTTTACAATTTACATCAAAACTAATTTAAGTCTACTTTCTTTTTTCCCCATAGGACAAACTGAAACTAACATTTATTTTTGTTGTTCTTGTCTATTATGTCATTTTTTAATTTTAAGTTTTCATTTTAATTTTAGGGTTTTTATTTAACTTCAGTTAGTTACCATACAGTGTTATATTAGTTTCAGGTGTACACTACAGTGATTCAACACTTCCTTACACCACCCAGTTCTCATCTTGACAAGTGCACTTCTTAATCCCCATCACCTATTTCACCCATCTTCCCTCCCACCTCCCCTCTCATAACCATCATTTTGTTCTGTTTGGTTAAGACTCTATATCTTTGTTTGTCTGTCTTTTCGTTTTCCTTTGCTTATTTGTTTTGCTTCTAAAATTCTACTCTTCTAAAATCCTCTCTAAAATTTGAGAGAAATCATACGGTATTTGTCTTTGACTTATTTCATTTAGCATTATACTATCTAGATCCACCAAATCCTTGGAAATGGTAAGATTTCATTCTTTCTATGGCTGAATAATATTTGATTATATGTCACATCTTCTTCATCCATTCATCTTCTTCCATTCATCTATCAATGGACACTTGGGCTGCTCCTATAATTTGAATATTGTAAATAATCCTTTCATAAATATAGAGGTTCATATATCCTTTTGAATTATTGTTTACATATTTTTTGGGTAAATACTCAGTAGTGCAGTTACAGAATCATAGGGTATTTCTATTTTTAACTTTTGAGAAACCTCTATTTTGTCTTCCACAGAGACTGCAACAATTTGCATTCCCACCAACAGTGAACAAATATTCCTTTTTCCCCACATCCTTGTCAGCACTTGTTGCTTCCTTTGTGTTTGAATATAGATTCTGACATGTGTGAGATGATATCTCCTTGTAATTCTGATTTGTATTTCCCTGATGATAAGTGATGTTGAGCATCTTTTCAAGTGTCTATTTACCATCTGGATGTTATCCTCAAACAAATATCTGTTCCTGTCTTCTTCCCATTTTAATTGGATTATTTGGATGTGGGGTGTTGATTTCTATAATTCTTTATATACTTTGGATATTAACCCTTTATCAGATATAGCACTTGCAAATATTTTCTCTTATTCAGTAGATTGTTTTCTGCTTTGCTGGTTGTTTCCTTCCCTGTGCAGGAGCTTTTTGTTTTGATGTAGTCAGAAGAGTTTATTTTTGCTTTTGTTTCCCCTGCTTCAGGAGAAATATCTAGAAAAATATTGCTATAGCTAATGTCAGAGACATAACTGCCTGTGCTCTCTTCTAGGATTCTTATGGTTTCAGGTCTCACATTTAGGTCTTTAATTCATTTTGAATTTATTTTGTGTTTGGTATAAGAAAGTTGTCCAGTTTCATTCTTTTCTATGTAGCTGTCCAGTTTTCCCAACACCATTTGTTGAACAGACTATCTTTTTCTCATTGGATATCCTTTCCTGCTTTGTTGAAGATTAGTAGACTATATAGTCTTGGGTTTATTTTGGGCTTTCTATTCTGTTCCATTGATTAATGGGTCTATTTTATGCCAGTACCATACTGTTTTGATTACTACAGCTTTGTATTATGGCTTTAAGTCTAGAATCGATATGCTCCCAGATTTGTTTTTCTCTTTCAAGATTGCTTTGGTTATATGGGATCTTTGGTAGTTCCATATAACTTTTAGGATTTCTTGTTGACATAAGCATATTTCACTTATGTGAAATATGTTGTTGGTATTTTGATGGGTATTGCATTAAATCTGTAGATTCCTTTGGGTAGTATAGACATTTTAACAATATTTGTTCTTCCAATCCATGGGCATGGAATGTCTTTCCATTTCTTTGTGTCAATTTGAATTTCTTCAACATTTTATAGTTTTCAGAGTCCAGGTTAGTTAAGTCTATTCCTAGGTATCTTATTATTATTTTTGGTGCAACTGTAGGTAGGAGAGTTTTCTTAACTTTTCTCTGCAGCTTCTTTCATAACATATAGAAATGCGAAAGATTTCTATAAATTGTTTTTTTATCTTGTGACTTTACTGAATTTATTTGTCAGTTGTAATAGTTTCTTGGTAGTCATTTGGGTTTTCTGTGTATAGCATCATGTCATCCGAAAATAGTAAAATTTTACTTCTTCCAATTTGGATGCCTCTTATTTCTTTTTGTTGTCTGGTTACTGTGACTATATATATATATTTTTTTCTCTGTATCCATTTGTATGTTCCATGACACTTCAGTTGTTCTGTCCTTTGCAGTTGTTCTATTCTTCTCCTCTTAGTCTCGGTGTTCTCCCAAGAGGATTTAGAATACTGGGATACTGTGGAGTATATTTGGATTCTGGAGAAAAACCCATCCTATGCATCTGCTCCTTGAAGTGTGGTGCAACTTCTAGATGACACCAAGCATTCACTCATTACTGCCAACCTCCCACAAACACTGTACCAAACAGAACACCAGATGTAAGAGGTGTGCAGATGTATTTGTCTATCAATCATTGTAAGAGCAGACAACATATCTGAAAGAGGCTCTGCACCTCTTTAGCTGCCAATTCATGAAGCCTCCAGGGGTATGAGCTAGGACCTCCAATTCATTTCTGCTTTGTATACTTCATGCTCTCTTCATAATTATTAACTCTTAAAAGTCAAAGATACCATTTGTCCTCATAACATTAATATTTGTTCTAAGACTATTTCTATCAATTGAATGGGATATTAAAACCCCAGCTCATATAGGCAACAGGAAAACAAATGATTTTGCTTAAAATATTTAAGAGTAATGATTTCTTAAATATTTAAGAAAAACCATCAAAAGTTGCACTTTGCTGCCTTGACAAAGTCATTCATCAGGTTACCTTCTAGCTAAACTTCTTATTCAATCTGTTTCAGTATCTACTAGGAAAAACACAAGCTCAGGGTAGTATAGGGTTTCTTTATTTTGTAAGAACTGCCAACCAAGAAACAATGATATTTAATTAGTGTATTTGATGAGGAAGACTAAACCCACAGTATTCCATTTATTGATATTTTTGGAAGTTTGGGTGAAATAGAACATGTATTAAAATAATATTTTATAATTTCAAAATGCTATTATATATATGTATACACACATACACATACATATATACATATGTATTTTAATTGGTCCATTGGAAGCTCAAATAATAGAATTTAAGGCTGAATAGTCTTTTTCCTAAAACTCAGATCTTACTACTGGAGAGATTCTGATTCTCACTGGCTGTTATCTGGACTTACTGTCAGTCTACAATACTGTCAAGGGATCAAAGAATTAATAGCTGAGAGTCAGTAAACTAATAGATCTCCACATTGGCTGTGCTTCACATGTATCTAGGGAGCGCTGAAAAATCCTGCTGCTTGTGGCCTACTTCCTGACGGTATAAGCTAATTGTTTTGGGACATGATATGGTTATGAGTATTTTTTAGAGCTTAATAGATAATTATAATATTGAATGAAACTTGAATGACGTGGATCTATAGCAGAGTTCTCAGTTGTTGTCCACAGACCATCAGCATTAAACACCACCTGGAAACTTGTCATAAATATAGATTCTTGAGCCCTTCAGATATAGTGGATCAGAACTCTAAGAGTGAGGCCTAGCAATGTGTGTTTCAGCCAGTACTCCAGGTAATCCTCATAGACACTAAAGTTTGAGAATCCCTGATCAAGACTATTGACTCAACTTCAATGGGCATCAAAATCATCTAAGAGCCTTTATAATACATAAGCTCAGGCCCCACTCTAGAATGAAGTGGAGATACAGGTCAGCCTCAGTCTTAGGATTTGGTCAGTTATGTCTGGTGGGCAAATGTGGGACTGAGTACTACACGTTTTGCCTGTTGCATTGAATTAAACTGATAAATTCTTTGTATTAATACATATTTTTCACCGACTCTGTGGCAATCTAATAGATAATAGCTTGCAAACCAGATATCTTCATATAGAAAGTATTCACTTATACTAGTTCATTCCAATAACAAACAAATAAAATCATATTATTCAAAAATCTCATTTAAAAGAATTTCACCTAACAAACTGTGCTAAGAACACTTAACAAATTTTTAAGTGTATAATACAGTGTTGTTAACTATGGGCACACTACTGCACAGCAGATCTTTAAAACTTAGTTATCTTGCATAACTGAGATTTTATACCTACTAAATAACAATTCTCAATTTTTGCCTCCTCCCAGCCTCTGGAGACCACCATTCTACTCTGCTTCTCTATTTCTGACTATTTTAGATTCCTCACATAAGTGCAACCATTCAGTATTTCTCCTCCTGTGTCTGGCTCATTTCACTTAGCATAATTATCTCACATTTTATCCATGTTGTTACATAGAGCAGGATCTTTTTTTAAGGATGAATAATATCCCATTGTATGTATTATACCACATTTTCTTTATCCACTTATCTGTCCATAGACATTTAGATTGTTTCCATTTCTTGGCTATTGTGAATAATACTGCAATGAGCATGGGAGTGAAAATATCAATTTGAAATCCTGATTTCAATTCTTTTGGATAAATACCTGGAAGTAACTTTGCAGTATTATAAGGTATTTTTAGTTTTAGTTTTTTGAAGAAGTTCCATATGATTTTCCACAGTGGATGCATCATTTTACATCCCCATCAACAATATATAAGCGTTCTAATTTCTTCATATCCCTATCCATACTTGATATCTTTTGTTTTTTAAAATAATAGCCATCCTAACAAGTGTGAGATGTTATCTCATTGTGGTTTTGATTTGTATTTCTTTGGAATTCCCCTTGGGGCTCAAACTCACAACACCGAGATTAAGACCTGACCTGAGATCAAGAGTCAGAAGCTTAACTGAGCCACCCACATGCTGCTTGATTTACATTCCCCTAATCATTAGTAATGTTGAACATATTTCCATATTCCTATCAAGTCTTATGCTTATCTTTTTAACTTTTATGGGGTTTTCTGCAGTTGAGTTGAAGTTTTAAAAATATTTTGCATATTAACTTCTTATCAGAAGAAACACCAAGACTTTAAACATAAAACAAGAAAAAATATATATGTACTTTAGTTTTATTAAATTTATCTGCTCATCAAAAGATTATTAAAACTGAATAAGCAAATAACAACTGGGAAAATGTTACATATGTGGATAGATTTAGATACAAATATAGATATGTATATATAAAATAGGGAGGGTCACTCTTTATATATAATTCAACAATACATTAAAAATTTAAAAAAATAAATAAAAATACATTAAAAAATTAAGTGAACAATAATATCGAAAAATTTAATGAAAATGGACCCAAAATTCAAACAGGTTCCTCACAAAAGAAGACATGTGAATACTAGTAAGTCCATGAAATCATGTTCAGCCTTATTTTTTATCAAGGTAATGCAAATTAAAACCACAATGAGATACCATTTCCAACCCACTAAAATCACTAAAAAAAATTATTTGAAAGTTTTGACAATATCATACACTGTCAAGGATGTGAAGTTACTAGAACTTTCATTATAGCTAAGGAAATTAAATTGAAATATTTACTTGAGAGATTTTTTTTTGTTTGGTTAGTTGGGTTTTTTTTTTTGACAGTTTTTTAAATAAAGTACACATCTAACCAATTTCATTCATAGCTATTTACTAAAGAAAGTTTAAAAGATGTGTTAATGAATAGATCGTGCAAGAATACTTACATCAGCCTTCTTCCTAACAGCTGTAAACTGGAAAAAACACAAATATTCATCAACTGAAGAACAAATAACCACACCTTGGAATGATCATATAACGGAATACTACTTAGCAATAAAAAAAAAAAAAAAACCTAATGATAAGTGGAATAACATGACTGAATCTCAGAAACATGATTCTGAATGAAATAAGCCAGACACAAAAAAGCACATATGCTGTGTGATTTCTGTTACATGAAACTGAAGACTAATCAAATCTAATCTACGGTGATGAAACTCAAGTATAGGTTTTGTTGGGGCCAGGCGGGAAGGGAAACTCCTCAAGATGGCGGATACCCCAAAATGGCTGAGGTTCCTGTCACCACCTCCACTTGAGACGCCAGTGGACCAATGACCTGCTGACAGCTTGACGCAGACCCTTAGACCTCTCCTTTGGACTTCCCCAACCGGACCCAATGCCCTTCAAACCCCAGAGGAGGAAGTCACCTTTGACTGGTCGAATTGCAATCCTTCCTTTGCATAGTGAGGGTCACTCTGACTGGCTGGATTGCAATCCTTCCTTTGCATATGAGCCAACCAATAGGAAACCGTTCTGCCTTACAACGTTATGTAAACCCCCTACCACCTTGTCTTGGCGCAACTTCCCCGACTCACTCTTTCCCCCCGTGAGTCGTGGAACCTCGTCCGAGGGTGCCTGCAATAAAATCTGTTCTTGGACCCTCGCTTGCCTTGGCGGTCTCATTTCCATTTAGTTACTAAAAAACCTAACAGGTTTCTTGCTGGGAAGGGACGAGTTATATAAAAGAGCACAAACTTGTCGGGTGATGGAAATATTCTGTATCATGTTTTTGCAATAGTTTTATGAGTATGTATAATCACCAAAATTGATCTAACTAAACAAGATAAGTTAATAACGTTAAACGGTATGGTGTAAAATAAGAAAAATTATCTAATGTTGGCTGTTCAGTTTTTACTGACCAAGATGAAATGGCAACCTGAATAATTACCAGTGGCACAGGTACTGTTTCGTTGTACGGTACCACCTGAGATATTGTTTGCTGACAGGTAACAGACATGATCTAAATCACTCTCTCTTGCTTTTCAGACACAATCAGCTATTGTCTCACAAAATAATATATCTGCCACACCAGAGAGTCCCAGAAGGTCTCGATAGAATCAACCCCTTGAATTTTATTTCTAACCTTACCCTTTCTTACACTTGAAATATTTCAAATTCTAGCAGCTTTCCTCATTAACCTCCACCAAAGAGCTGTAGCATGAAAAAAAGGTATAAGTACCATCACCAGCTCTGCAATACAGCCCAAGATATGAAGTTAAATAGGGAAAGCACGAGGCAGAGGAGGAAGATTGAGAGGATTCAACAGGAGAGGAGAAAAAGGAAGTGAACAAGTAGGAAAAAAGCGTGTGTGTGTGTGGGGGGGGGGGGATGGCAGAGAAAAATAGAAAAGTTAATTATTTACTTCTGATTAAAAAAAAGAAAGTCTCCCGGGACACCTGGGGGTTCTCAGTGGTTGAGCCTCTGCCTTTGGCTCAGGTAGTGATTTCAGAGTCCTGGGATCAAGTTTCACATTGGGCTTCCTGGAGGCAGCCTGCTTCTCCTTCTGCCTGTGTTCCTCATGAATAAATGAATAAAATATTTTTTAAAAAGTAGAAAGTCTCAGACCATAGCGAAAATTTGTATTTTCAAGCTAGGTTTATACACCAGGTTGCCAGGAATTGAGTAATAAAAGATGTTTCGGTATCCCAAATATAAGCACATTGGACAGCTCCCCTATTCTACAAACACCAGACCCTGGTTTGACAATAAAGCAACTCCTCTCAGGATTAGCACTTTTTTATTTATTATTATTATTATTATTATTATTATTATTATTATTATTAATTTGAGACACATTCTGAGTATATCTAATGATCCTGGGATCTACAGTATAATTTTTCCTTATGAAAATTTTCTTAGCAGCCTGGGTGGCACAGCGGTTTAGCGCCTGCCTCCTTCAGCCCAGGGCCTGATCCTGGAGACCAGGATCGAGTCCCACGTCCGGCTTCCTGCATGGAGCCTGCTTCTCCCTCTGCCTGGTTCTCTATCTCTGTCTCTGTGTCTCTCATGAATAAATAAAATCTTTTTTTAAAAAACCCTTTGTTATAGCATCAGGGATCGTCAGTTTTTTGCTATTTCCTTAGAACTTTATTTCTCGTGTATGTATATTTATTAAGAATAGAGAAACTCCCTTTTTGCCCATTTTAGTTTTCAATAGATTTATGAAATATGTTTCATAGAAGACTGATCTTATCCAAAACATTTTTGTTACTTTTTTCAATACATTTAATGATACAAAATAATCTTTTAAAAAAATAGTAATAATCCATGACATAGCACTGTTTGAAGTCCCTCCTCCCCCATTTCTAAGTACCTGAAAAAGTGAAACATGACTGAAGGCCACTGCCTGTACCTGCACCTGTACCTGTTTCCATTTGAATTCCAGACCCCACCCCTAATTGCAGCACTTCTGGAAGACCCTGGGAAAAGTGATCTTAGATAAAAAAATCAGCTAGACAATTGTCTATGGCTAGACAATGAGGGAGAATCACAGAAATAGAGAGGTTATAAATATGTTTGGAAACTTTCTAAAACTATAATGTATGAGATATAAGCTTCTAAAAAATATGATGTGCATGAAAAATATTTTTAGGATAGCTGAATATCCCCCACTTGAATTGTAATAATTTGAGGGTGGGAGAAATTTGGTTACATAAACAATTTTTATTCTAAGATGATTTCTCATTCTGTCCACTTGATAGTGGCTATTATGAAGCTCCAGTGAGATAATGTACATTTTGAAAGTAATTTTAAGCTATAAAACACTTTACAAATATTGGTAATGGTTCTTTATGACACTATTAGTATTAATTTAGCCAAAAACCCATGGAACCTCCAAAATTGTTTTCAAGTACATCACAAAACTATGTGGGATAGAAGACATTAGGCTTAATTGTTTCAATTTTACTCCAAGGCATAGCAGAAAAATATTTGATAATTTATTACAAAATTAGTACTGGTATCCAGGTCAATTGTCTTCTGAGATAGTATATTCCTTTTATACCACATTATTCCCATGCAGAGAAATTGGATCAGAACACTATAGCAGCCTAGCATAAAGACATAGCTTTATTAGAGGGATCTGACCCCACGGAACTGTAGGAAACAGGCTAGCCGTCTCACCACAAGAAGGGCTTGTGGAAGAAAGAATATGGCATCCATTGGAGCCCCAGGTGTGTGCTCTCTCTGCCACTATGACACACATTATATTTTGGCGAACCCAAAGATACCACCAACGCTATGCTCTCCCATTATTCCACTGTACAGGCTGCAAAGCTCAATCCTTCTTTTCCTACCAAGATGATCATTAAGTGTGGCTATGTGATACAGTTCATATGAATAAAATACATTTCTAGTATTTCTCTTTTCTAACAAAATGAAAAGTTGACATTGATGCTTTCATTCTCTCTTTTTTCCTACCTTGATTCCAGATACAAGATCTGAAGCTACAGTTACCATATTATGACCATGAAGCCTCAAGCACAAAGAAAAATCCAAGAGAATAATAGGAATATCAGTCTTGATCCTATCTAAGTGCTTGATTATTGGTAACATCTTCTTATCACAGATTTTTTTTTTTATATTTGGGGAAAACTTAAACCTCATTTGTTTTAAAACACTTTAGGAAAGTGGATTTTGATTGTTTTTATACAGCTGGGTGTACTTTTAACTTGTAGATTATCTTATTAATTTGCAATTGAGAATGGAACTTACGTCCATGAGCAGGTGAAATAGATAACGTA
Source organism: Otocyon megalotis megalotis (assembly GCA_017311455.1). Lineage (NCBI taxonomy): Eukaryota > Metazoa > Chordata > Mammalia > Carnivora > Canidae > Otocyon > Otocyon megalotis. Next base: position 5,193 of record JAEUCK010003588.1, on the reverse strand, counting down.
TCACCTACCATGTCGGGTATTGAAATTATTAACTGAGAAAGCACGTACACATAGAAAACATTAAATATACTTTTTCTTCTTCCTCCTTCACTACTGTCTCTTTCTCCATCTCAATTACCATCAGTTCCAACAGTTTCCTCCTTACCCTTCTCTTCCTCCTCCTTCCTCTCCTATGAATCTTTTTGACTATTCTCAATGCAAAATTGAGACCATTTTCTTTCTTGGACAGACTCCAATACAAGATTTGCACTAAAGCCTATGCGCTAAGTGGAAGATTGCCAGGAAGCTGACTTTCTAAATATAGAAGAAAAATAATAAATTAAGTAACACAAAATGTAGAAACATCCATGAAACTTCTTAGGACCCACTATATTAGTTTGCTAGGGCTTCTGTAACAAAATCGCACAAACTTTTTTTTTAAAAAAAGATTTAAAATAGCACTAGTTTATTGGCTCACAGTTCTGGAGGTTAGAAGTCTGAAATCAAGGGGTTAGTGGAACCATGCTCCCTCTGAAGGTCCTGGGAAATGACCATTCCATGTCCCTCTCCTACCTTCTCTGTAGCCTCAGGTGTCCTCGACTTGTAGATGCATCACTCAATTCCTCCATCTTCACATGGAGTTTACTCTGTGTTCCTTCATCTTGTTTTCTCTCTGCACATTTTTGTGTCCAAACATACCTGGTTTACAAGAACACAAGTCATATTAGATTACAGCCCACCCGAATGATTTCACCTAAACTTAATCTTATCTTAATATTGATTAAAACTGAAATGACTCTATTTCTAAGCAAAGTCATATTAAGAGGTATTGGAATTTATAACATGATTATATTTTCTTTTGGAAGACATAACCCATAACACTGCTTACAACTATTTTAGCCCTTCCTTAATGTTCTGCATTATGCCTCAATCAAGAAGAAACTTGCTTTCAGCTAGATGCCACAGTTTTATCTTATTCCCAGTTATACCTGTATTTTCAGTTTAAGATGAATGTGATTATAATTTTCTTTTCCCCAAGATCATTTATCTTTGAATGGGAGAATATTTAGTCCAGAAAACTCCAAATACTCTGCAAGGTGGTGAATAAGATATGAGACATATAGAGACCTATATAGAGGGCACATGCTCTGTGATTCCTAAGGGCCCGATCTAATCTGAAAATTTATCACCTCAGCAAAAATCATGCTTCTATGTTTGATACTTATGGTGTGATAAATTTCCAACAAAATTAATTCCTTTGTCTCTTTTTCAAGAATGACTTCTCTAGTCCAGATCCAGTGATTACTTGTCAACCTACAATACAGAGATTTTAAATGATGTTGACGGGCTTGCCTCTCTCCAGTGTCATTTATTTTTATTATTTATAAGTACTCAAATATTCCTGGATTTTTGCCACAAGGAAAACCAAGTGTGAAGTTAAGAGCAAGATTCGTTGGTTCAGATTCTCCCAAGCAACACATATAAAGAGAGTGATTATCAGTGTTCGTGAGATAGCCGTTTTCAGCACTGGACAGTGACCACTAGGCCTGGGCGTCCAGGGCCGCTGTGTAAGGAGGGACCTGAGAGTCTGTAGAGAAGACGTAGGGAAGAAAGGTTCCCCCTTCAGTAGAAAGGACATGAACAAAAGAAATCTGCCTGGAGAAAAAGAGGAATCCAATTAAAACTGGGAATTCTGTATTGGCAATTTTAACCATTTCCTTTTTTTCCCTCTTATATCTGAAAAGTTGTTCCTATCTAATTATGAATCCATAGTTTTCAGACTGATTATCACCACATTATAAGAGACATTTTCTCCATTCTCCTCATCCCTGATTTTTTCCCCTTGTCTCACATTAAGTTTCCCATAATTTGTGCAGATTTTGTCCTCCAATATCTTTTCTGAGTGAGCTATTCCTCCCTTCCTCTCCTTCATTACAGTTTATCCCTCATTTCAGGCAGGAAATCTTACCAAGCTAGAGAAGAGTTCCCAGAGAAAATGACCCGGCAAGGGTGGGTAGGATGCTGTATCTGGTCACTGTCTCTAGGGCTCTCTGCTAGCTGCTGACTAAACTCTGGTGTTGAAATTGCTTTTGCACTGCACTTCTTTCACTAAATGTGTTTAATCTGCTGTAAAATTGTTTTCATGGTTGTAGTCAATGTTATTGTAACTGTTTAACAATGTGCATTTCTTTGCCTTACAAAGAGCCTTGACAGCCTCTATGCAAATTAGTGTCTTGTCTGACGCCATTAAGCATGTTTCCTGGAAAAGCGACAAGTGGAATCATGGTTAAACCTCTACACTCAGTTTGGGGGATGAGGAAACTAGGGGGAGGAAGCAGAGATTCTATCTGTGATGCATGGACCAGGTGTTGCCTAGAGTTACATAATCTTTATCTTAACCTGTAGTCTTGTGTTGAGGATACAAATAAGTAGATTTTATTAAATCAGCTGAACCTGTGTCCTTCTTATCATCTGGGGCTGTCAAACTCCACCCCAAACTGGAACACAATGGGTTTAGATTGACCTAAGAAGGATTTTTTTTTTTAATTTCCATGAGTAATGACAGCCATGTCTCAGGTAGAAAGCATAGAGCACATTCAGGGTCAGGAGACAGATTTAGCTTGTGATGTGAGGAAGAAGGGAAATGGATGTTTCCTTACATTGTTAATCCTTAATAATCATGACTTGAGAAGATGCTAGGACTAGAGAAAGAGCTAAAACTTTTCTCAAAGCTGAAACCCAAGCAGAATACTCCTGAAGCCACATTTTCCTGGCTTCACTACTCAGGAACCAGAAAAATCATCTGAGTATTCTAAATCAGAGATTCCCTGATTCTCCTGAGCTCTGAACCAATGCAAGCAGGTTTCCAGCCTCCCCACGAGCCCAAGGGAAGGGGCATGTCTGGGCTACTTATTTATACACCCCTACTTCCCTTCCTCTAAGAGGTACAGCAGTGAGGAGTTTTCCAGGCTTTAATGTTGTTGGTCATGCTGCTTGGGGCCTAGAACTTTCTTGACTCAATAGCTGTTTGGAAGGTCCATTTGCTTCATTGAGTAGGATCCTACCAGCAGCTAGTCAGTATCCTAGTGGCCTCTTCTCTCTTCTGTGGCAAATTTTACATTTTTTGGGTCTTTCAGACCTTTTATATGATTTTTCTGTATAAGCCTCCCGCCTCCTTCCCTTTTTCCTGCATGAACCAGTCTCTTGTGCCAGAAATTATGGCACCTACATCCTCCACGCCCTCCTGAAGGACTCTGCTCTCACCATTCAGTCTCTCTGTCTTTTTTGGAACATGTAGAAGTGCTTTAATCAATTTCTTAAAGCTACCAAGTTTCTTCCTTCTCTGTTCCACTCAACAAATATATATTAAGCATCTGAAAAGTGAACTGACAAATTCTTAAGCTCCAGAAGCTCGTAAAGTATGGGAGAAGACAGGTACACAAACAAATAATTACAAATAAAATGTTGGATAGACCATAGTTGAGATACAGATAAGTCCAGATAGTGAAGCCTTTGCATACCCTAGGTAAACATGCCCATCCTTCGATGTGCAAGGACATGAGTTGATTTGGGGAAAAATTAATACTTGATCCATGTAGGAAGTCCTTGATCTTTGTCAAAAGAGAAACTCAAACAAATCCAGACATTTGTGAGGGTCTGGGGATACTATGATGTAAGCCAGGTTAGAGCTAGAATGCACGATAGGTGAGGACGGAGCTTGACCAGATTTAGGAACATGACCTGAGGAATGAAGAGAAGTGATGGTTTCCACTGGAGAACTCGATTTAGTCACCTGTCATGACCCAGATACCCCTACAGGGTTTGTGCACTGTCAGAAAAATGATTGTGGGTGAAGGGGAAGAGCTGCCCCAACTAAACTCATATTTCAGTCCACAAGCATCCTGACCCTAGGATCATCCTTACAAATCAGCAGAAGAGTAGAAAGGCAGAGCTGGCCCATTCTCTGTGACCCATTCTCTGTGACCTCATTAGTCTACCAGCTGGTGCTTCCAGAATATTTGAAAGAAAGTGCTCCCTACCTGCTTTCCCTTTGCTCTTCAGTAATCCTGCCACCACATCTACTATACACTTAGAAATGGTTAAATGAAAAAAAAAAAAAAGAAAAGAAAGAAAGAAAAGAAATGGTTAAATGGTAGGTTTTATGTTATACATTTTAATCACAATAAAAATTCGAGAAATTTCAAAGATATACCTAGACACAGACCTTACATCTTACACAGAAATTAACACAAGGTGTATTATAGAAATCAACGTAAGATGCAAAAGTATAAAACATCTAGAAGAAAATAGAAGGAAAATCTACACGACCTTCAATTTGGTAATGAATACTTAGACGCAACACCAAAATTATGATTCATGAAAGAAAAGAGATCATAAGCTGAGTTTCATTAAAATTAAAAACTTTTATTCCATGAAATATATTGTTAAGGGGATGAAAAGACGAACAAGCCCCAAACTGGGAGAAAATATTTGTAGAGTACATACTAATGAAGGTCTTAGATTAAAATTATATAAAAAACTGAAAGCAACCACGATACCCTCCCATAGGTGAATGAATTCAAAAAACTGTGGCGAGTCTGTTGAGGAACATGATCGAAAAGACGTGCCCACCAATGGACCTGTGAGCTGAGCCTACAGCTGGAGCCTCCTGGCTCCCCCCCTGCTCGGGATGTGGGCCCCACTTGCCTTTCTCGCTCTCAGAGGCTGCCCCGAGGACAAAGCCTTGAGGTGGGGTGATGCTGAGAGCTCCTGCGGGGCACACAGGACTGGAGACTGGAGAGGCCTCTGCAGCGTCAGGTGGGCCAGCTGGGCAGAGGGACCCACACCGGGCCCTCCTCCTGCGTCCCCTCCGCCCTGCCACCAGCACTCCCACACTGAGCAGGTACTGATCAGCCTCCCTCCAAACCCCAGGGCCTTTGAGAGGCGATGACATGTATTAGGAACACGGGCCAGGACCCCGCAGAGCAGCAGGGCGGGGACTGTAATGGAAAGAGAAATTGGTTCTCGACTTTGCATTTTCTTTCATTTAGTCACTTAGGTGGCACAGGCTCCCAGGCGAGTCAGAAACACCGGCTTCGAGTCACCAAGTAAGCGACCCCCCCCCCCCGCCGGCCCCGGGGGTCAGTGGCCACACCTGCACCTGAGAAGGTTGCGCGGCTCACGCGGAGATGCTGGGGGTCCCAGCTCTGCCAC
>JAEUCK010003587.1:0-35100 GCA_017311455.1 Otocyon megalotis megalotis | reverse complement strand
CCCACAGCTGTACGGCAACCCTAATCTTAACCCTAACTCTAACCCTAACCGTAACCCTTACCTGTACCGTAACCCTAACCCTAACCCTAAACCTAACCGTAACGATAACTTGAACCATAACCCTAACCCTAAACCTAACCGTAACTATAACTTGAACTGTAACCGTAACCCTAACCCTAAACCTAATTATCCCTAACCTCAACCGTAACCCTAAAACTACCCCTAACCCTAACCTGTGCCCTAACCCTAACCCTAAACCTAACCATCACCTGTACCGTAACCCTAATCCTAAACCTAACCGGTACTGTAGCCCTAAACCTTACCCTAACAGTAACCCTAACCTTAACCCTAACCAGTACCGTAAACCTAACCATACCCCTACACTGAACCCTAACCTGTACCATAACCCTAACCCTATCCCTAACCATAACCTGTACCATCATCCTAACCCTAACCCTAACCCTAAACCTAAACGATACTGTAACCCTAACCCTAACAGTAACCCTTACGTTAACCCTAACCTGTACCGTAACCCTAACCCTACCCCTAAACCTAACTCTAACCTGTACCGTAATCCTAACCACAACCCTAACCTGTACCGTAACCCTAAAACTAACCCTACCTCTAACTTTAATGCTATCCTATACCGTAAGCCTAACCCTAACCCTAACCGGAACCCTAAACTGTACCGTTATGCTAACCTCACCCTAAACCCACTCCTAAACCTAACCCTAACCTCTACCGTAACCCTAACCCTAACCATAACCTGTACCATAACCCTAATCCTAACCCTAACCCTAAGCCTAACCGGTACTGTAACCCTAACCCTAACCCTACCAGTAACACTAACCTTAACCCGATCCTATACCATAACCCAACCCTAACCCTAACCTTAATGCTATCCTATACCATAACCGAAGTCCTAACCCTAACCGGAACCCTAACCTGTACCGTAACCCTAACCGTAACCCTAAACACAACCCTAACCCTAACCCTAACAACTACCGTAACTCTAACCCTAACCCTGAACTTAACCCTAAACTGTACCGTAACTCTAACCCTAACCCTGAACTTAACCCTAAACTGTACCGTAACTCTAACCCTATCCCTAAACCAACCCTAAACTGTACCGTAATCCTAACCCTAACCCTAACCCTAACCTGTACCGTTACCCTAAATCTAACCCTAACCCTAAACCTAACCGGTACCGTAACCATAACCCTAAACCTAACAGTAACCCTAAACTTAACCCTAACCTGTACTGTAACCCTAACCCTAACCCTAAACCTAACCGTAACCAATACCGTAACCCTAACCCTAACCCTAACCATAACCTGTACCGTAAACCTAAACCTAATCCTAACTGTCAACCTAAATGGTACCGTAACCCTAAACCTAACACTAACAGTAACCCTAACCTTAACTCTAACCTGTACCGTAACCCTAACCCTACTCCTAAACCTAACCCTAACCTGTACCGTAACCCTAACCCTAATGCTAACCATTATCCTTACCCTACACTGTACCGTAACCCTAACACTAACCCTAAACCTAACCTGTACCATAACCCTAACCCTAACCCTAAGCCTAACTCTAAACCTAAACTGTACCCTAACCCTAACTCAAAATCTAACCTCTGTGGCAAACATAACCTTAACCCTAATCCTAACACTAACCCTAACGCTAACCTGTACCATAACACTAACCCTAACCCTAACCCTAACCCTAGCCCTAACCCTAAACTTAAACTGTACAATAACCCTAAACATAACCCTAACCATAAACTTAAACCTAACCTGTACCGTAACCCTAACCCTAACCCTAATCCTATCCCTAACCTGTACCGTAACCCTAACCCTAACCGTTACCTGAACTGTAACCCGAACCCTAACTTTAACTCTAACTCTAAACCTAACCGGTACCCTAACAATAAACCTAACCCTAATCTCTATGGCAAAACTAACACTAACACTAACCCTAACACTAACCATAACCCTAACCCTAACCTGTACCGCAATCCTACCCTAACCCTAACCCTAACCCTTACACTAACCTGTACGGTAACCCTAACCATAACCCTAACCCTAACCCTCACCCTAAACCGTACCATAACCATAACCCTAAACCTAACCTTAACCTGAACCGCAACCCTTACCCTAAACAACCCTACACGTAAGCCTAAAGAACAACTGTACCGCAACCCTAAACGTAACCCTAACTGTACAACTACCCTAACCTTAACCCTTACCTGTACCGTAACACTAAATCTAACCCTAAACCTAACCTGTACCATAACCCTAACCCTAACTATAAACCTAACCTTAACCTTAAACTGTACGGAAAACCTAACCCTAATCCAAACACTAACCTGTACCATAACCCTAAACCTAACACTAACCCTAACCTATTCCATAACCTAACCCTAACCCTAACCCTAATGCTAACCTATTCCATAACCCTAACCCTAAATCTAAACATAACCATAACTTGTCCCGTAACTCTAACCCTAACCCTAAACCTAACCTTAACCCTAACCTGTACCATAACCCTAAACCTAACACTAAACCTAACCTGTACTGTAACCCTAACCATAACCGTAAACCTAACCATAACCTGTACCGTATTCCTAAACCTTACCCTGACCAAAACACTCAGCCTAACCTGTATCGTAACCCTAACACTAACCCTAAACCTAATGCTAACCTGTACCTAAACCCTAACCCTAATCCTAACACTAACCTGTACCTCAACTCTAACCCTATCCCTAACCCTAAACCTAACCTGTACGGTAACCCTAACCCTAACTCTATCCCTAATCTGCACGGTAACCCTAAACCTAACCCTAACCCTAACCCTAAACTCTACCGCAACCCTAACCCTAACCCTAACACTAACCCTAACCCTGACCATAACCTGTACGGTAAACCTCACCATAACTCTAACACTAACCCAAACCCTCACCCTAAACCGTACCGTAACCATAACCCTAAACTTAACCTTAACCTGAACCGTAACTCTTACTCTAAATACAACACTACCTGTAAGCCTAAACAACAAATGTACCGCAACCCCAACCTAACTGTAAACCTTTACCTAACTGTAAACCTACCCTAACCATAACCCTTACCAGTACCGTAACACTAAACCTAACTCTAAACCTAACCTGTACCGTAAACCTAAACCTAACCCTAACCCTAACACTAACCTGTAACATAAGCCTAACCCTAACACTAACCCTAACCCTAATTGTACCCTAGACCTAAACCTAACCCTAACCCTAACCCTACACTGTACAGTAACCCTAACACTAACCCTAACCATTCCCTGAACCGTAACCCTAAAACTAACCTTAACCCCAACTCTAAACCTAACCTGTACCCTAACCCTAAATCTAAATCTAACCTCTATGGCAAACCTAAACCTAACCCTAATCCTAACACTAACACTAACCCCAACATATACCGTAACCCTAACCCTAACCCTAAACCTAAACCCAACCTGTACCGTAACCCTCACCCTAAACCTAACGCTAACCCTAACCCTACCCCTAACCCTAACCTGTACCATAACCATAACCCTTACCCTCACCCTAACCTGTACCATAACCCTAACCCTAAACCTATCCTTAAACCTACCCGTAACCCTAAACCACACCCTTACGGCAACCCTAATCCCTAACGCTAACACTAACACTAACACTAACCCTAACCGTAAAACTTACCTGTACTGAAACACTAACCTTAACCAAAATGTAACAAGTACCGTAACCCAAGCCCTAATCCTAACCCTAAGCCTAACCTGTACCATAAGCCTAAACCTACCCTAACCATAACCATAAACTCTACCGAAACCCTAAACCTAATCCTAACCTGTACTGTAACCCTAACGCTAACCGTAACCTTAACCCTAGCCCTAACTTGTACCATAACCCTAACCCTAACCCTCACACTAACCTATACTGTAACCTTAACCCTAACCATAACCCTACCCGTAAACCTAACCCACAGCTGTACGGCAACCCTAATCTTAACCCTAACTCTAACCCTAACCGTAACCCTTACCTGTACCGTAACCCTAACCCTAACCCTAAACCTAACCGTAACGATAACTTGAACCATAACCCTAACCCTAAACCTAACCATAACTATAACTTGAACTGTAACCGTAACCCTAACCCTAAACCTAATTATCCCTAAACTCAACCGTAACCCTAAAACTACCCCTAACCCTAACCTGTGCCGTAACCCTAACCCTAACCCGAAACCTAACCATCACCTGTACCGTAACCCTAATCCTAAACCTAACCGGTACTGTAGCCCTAAACCTTACCCTAACAGTAACCCTAACCTTAACCCTAACCAGTACCGTAAACCTAACCATACCCCTACACTGAACCCTAACCTGTACCATAACCCTAACCCTATCCCTAACCATAACCTGTACCATCATCCTAACCCTAACCCTAACCCTAAACCTAAACGATACTGTAACCCTAACCCTAACAGTAACCCTTACGTTAACCCTAACCTGTACCGTAACCCTAACCCTACCCCTAAACCTAACTCTAACCTGTACCGTAATCCTAACCCCAACCCTAACCTGTACCGTAACCCTAAAACTAACCCTACCTCTAACTTTAATGCTATCCTATACCGTAAGCCTAACCCTAACCCTAACCGGAACCCTAAACTGTACCGTTATGCTAACCTCACCCTAAACCCACTCCTAACCCTAATCCTAACCTCTACCGTAACCCTAACCCTAACCATAACCTGTACCATAACCCTAATCCTAACCCTAACCCTAAGACTAACCGGTACTGTAACCCTAACCCTAACCCTACCAGTAACACTAACCTTAACCCTATCCTATACCATAACCCAGCCCTAACCCTAACCTTAATGCTATCCTATACCATAACCGAAGTCCTAACCCTAACCGTAACCCTAACCTGTACCGTAACCCTAACCGTAACCCTAAACCCAACCCTAACCCTAACCCTAACAACTACCGTAACCCTAACCCTAACCCTGAATGTAACCCTAAACTGTACCGTAACTCTAACCCTACCCTAAACCAACCCTAAACTGTACCATAATCCTAACCCTAACCCTAACCGTTACCTGTACCGTAACCCTAACCCTAACCCTAAACCTAACCGTAACGATAACTTGAACCGTAACCCTAACCCTAAACCTAACCATAACTATAACTTGAACCGTAACCCTAACCCTAACCCTAAACCTAATTTTCCCTAAACTCAACCATAACCCTAAAACTACCCCTAACCCTAACCTGTGCCGTAACCCTAACCCTAACCCGAAACCTAACCATCACCTGTACCGTAACCCTAACCCTAAACCTAACCGGTACTGTAGCCCTAAACCTTACCCTAACAGTAACCCTAACCTTAACCCTAACCAGTACCGTAAACCTAACCATACACCTACACTGAACCCTAACCTGTACCATAACCCTAACCCTATCCCTAACCATAACCTGTACCGTCATCCTAACCCTAACCCTAACCCTAAACCTAAACGATACTGTAACCCTAACTCTAACAGTAACCCTAACTTTAACCCTAACCTGTACCATAAACCTAACCCTACCCCTAAACCTAACTCTAACCTGTACCGTAACCCTAACCCCAACCCTAACCTGTACCGTAACCCTAAAACTAACCCTACCCCTAACTTTAATGCTATCCTATACCGTAAGCCTAACCCTAACCCTAACCGGAACCCTAACCTGTACCGTTATGCTAACCTCACCCTAAACCCACTCCTAACCCTAATCCTAACCTCTACCGTAACCCTAACCCTAACCATAACCTGTACCATAACCCTAATCCTAACCCTAACCCTAAGCCTAACCGGTACTGTAACCCTAACCCTAACCCTACCAGTAACACTAACCTTAACCCGATCCTATACCATAACCCAACCCTAACCCTAACCTTAATGCTATCCTATACCATAACTGAAGTCCTAACCCTAACCGTAACCCTAACCTGAACCGTAACCCTAACCGTAACCCTAAACCCAACCCTAACCCTAACCAAAACAACTACCGTAACCCTAACCCTAACCCTGAACTTAACCCTAAACTGTACCGTAACTCTAACCCTATCCCTAAACCAACCCTAAACTGTACCGTAATCCTACCCTAACCCTAACCGTTACCTGTACCGTAACCCTAACCCTAACCCTAAACCTAACCGTAACGATAACTTGAACCGTAACCCTAACCCTAAACCTAACCATAACTATAACTTGAACCGTAACCCTAACCCTAACCCTAAACCTAATTTTCCCTAAACTCAACCATAACCCTAAAACTACCCCTAACCCTAACCTGTGCCGTAACCCTAACCCTAACCCGAAACCTAACCATCACCTGAACCGTAACCCTAACCCTAAACCTAACCGGTACTGTAGCCCTAAACCTTACCCTAACAGTAACCCTAACCTTAACCCTAACCAGTACCGTAAACCTAACCATACACCTACACTGAACCCTAACCTGTACCATAACCCTAACCCTATCCCTAACCATAACCTGTACCGTCATCCTAACCCTAACCCTAACCCTAAACCTAAACGATACTGTAACCCTAACTCTAACAGTAACCCTAACTTTAACCCTAACCTGTACCATAAACCTAACCCTACCCCTAAACCTAACTCTAACCTGTACCGTAACCCTAACCCCAACCCTAACCTGTACCGTAACCCTAAAACTAACCCTACCCCTAACTTTAATGCTATCCTATACCGTAAGCCTAACCCTAACCCTAACCGGAACCCTAACCTGTACCGTTATGCTAACCTCACCCTAAACCCACTCCTAACCCTAATCCTAACCTCTACCATAACCGTAACCCTAACCATAACCTGTACCATAACCCTAATCCTAACCCTAACCCTAAGACTAACCGGTACTGTAACCCTAACCCTAACCCTACCAGTAACACTAACCTTAACCCTATCCTATACCATAACCCAGCCCTAACCCTAACCTTAATGCTATCCTATACCATAACCGAAGTCCTAACCCTAACCGTAACCCTAACCTGTACCGTAACCCTAACCGTAACCCTAAACCCAACCCTAACACTAACCCTAACAACTACCGTAACCCTAACCCTAACCCTGAATGTAACCCTAAACTGTACCGTAACTCTAACCCTACCCTAAACCAACCCTAAACTGTACCATAATCCTAACCCTAACCCTAACCTGTACCGTTACCCTAAATCTAACCCTAACCCTAAACCTAACCGGTACCGTAACCATAACCCTAAACCTAACAGTAACCCTAAACTTAACCCTAACCTGTACCGTAACCCTAACCCTAACCCTAAACCTAACTGTAACCTATACCGTAATCCTAACCTTAACCCTAACCTGTCGGGTAACCCTAACCATACCCCTAAAACTAACCCTAACCTGTACCATAACCATAACCCTAACCCTAACCATAACCTGTACTGTCACCCTAACCCTAATTCTAACCCTAAACCTAAATGGTACCGTAACCCTAACCCTAAAAGTAACCCTAACCTTAACCCTACCCTGTCCTGTAACCCTTAACCTACCCCATACCTAACTCTAACCTGTACCGTAACCCTAACCCCAACCCTAACCTGTTACCGTAACCCTAAAACTAACCCTTCCCCTAACCTTAATTCTATCCTATACCGTAAGCATAACCCTAAACCTAACCGGAACCCTAACCAGTACCGTTACCCTAACCATAACCCTAAACCCAACCCTAACCGAACTCTAACCTCTACCGTAACCCTAACCCTAACCCTGAACATAACCCTAAACTGTACCGTAACTCTAACCCTATCCCTAAACCTAACCCTAACCTGTACCATAACCCTAACCCTAACCCTAACCCTAAGCTGTACCGTTACCCTAAACCTAACCCTAACCATAAACCTAACCGGTATCGTAACCATAACCCTGACCTAACAGTAACCCTAACCTTAACCCTAACCTGTACCATATCCCTAAACCTACCCCTAAACATAACCTTACCCTATACCATAACCCTAACCCTAACCTTAACCATAACCTGTACCGTAAACCTAAACCTAACCCTAACAGTAAACCTAACCGGTTCCGTAACGCTAACCCTAACACTAACAGTAAACCTAACCTTAACACTAACCTGTACCGTAACCCTAACCCTATTCCTAACCCTAAACCTAACATGTACCGTAAAGCTAAACTTCTAACCCTACCCCTAAACTTAATGTTACCTCATCCATAAGCTCTAACCTTAACCCTAACTCTTAACTCCTAAACTTGTACCATACCTCCTAAACGTAACCCCTAAAACCAACCCTAACCCTAACCCTAACCACTACCGTAACCCTAACCCAAACCCTCACCCTAAACCTAACCCAAAACTGTACCATAACCCGAACCCTAACGCTAAACCTAAACCTAACCATAGCCTCTATTGTAACCGTAACCCTAACACTAACCCTAACCCTAACTTGTACCGTAACGCTAACCATAATCCAACCCTACCCTGTACCGTAACCCTAACCAAACCATAACCCTAACCTGTACCATAACCCTATCCTTACACTAAGCCTAACTCTAAACCTAACCTGTACCCGAACCCTAACTCAAAATCTAACCTCTGTGGCAAACATAACCATAACCCTAAACCTAACACTAACCCTAACCTGTACCGTAACCTAACCTTAACCCTAACCCTAATGCTAACCTATACCATAACCCTAAATCTAAACATAACCATAACTTGTCCCGTAACTTTAACCCTAACCCTAAACCTAACCTTAACCCTAACCTGTACCGTAACCCTAAACCTAATACTAAACCTAACCTGTACCGTAACCCTAACCATAACCGTAAACCTAACCTTAACCTGAACCGTAACCCTTACCCTAAACACAACCCTACCTGTAAGCCTGAACGACAACTATACCACAACCCTAACCATAACCCTAACGGTAACCCTACCCTAATTGTAACACTTACCTGTACCATAACACTTAACCTAACCCTAAACCTATCCTGTACCGTAACCCTAACCCTAACCTTAAACCTAATGCTATCCTATACCGTAACCCTAACCCTAAACCGAACCGTAACCATAACTTGTACCGTAACACTAACCCTAACCGTAAACCTAAACTTATCCCTAACCTCAACCGTAACCCTAAAACTAACCCTAACCCTAACCTGTGACATAAACCTAACCCTAACCCTAAACCTAACCGTCACCTGTACCGTAAACCTAACCCTAAACCTAACCAGTACCGTAACCCTAATCCTAAACCTAACCAAAACCCTAACCTTAACCCTAACCTGTACGGTAACCCTAACCCTACTCCTTTTTTTTATTTTTATTTATTTATGATAGTCACACACACACACACAGAGAGAGAGAGAGACAGAGAGAGAGAGAGAGAGAGCAGAGACACAGGCAGAGGGAGAAGCAGGCTCCATGCACCGGGAGCCCGTTGTGGGATTCGATCCCGGGTCTCCAGGATCAAGCCCTGGGCCAAAGGCAGGTGCTAAACCACTGCGCCACCCAGGGATCCCCCTAACCCTACTCCTAAACCTAACCCTAACCTGTACCATAACCCTAACCCTACTCCTAAACCTAACTCTAACCTGTAACGTAACCCTAACCCCAACCCTAACCTGTACCGTAACCCTAAAACTAACCCTACCCCTAACCTTAATGCTTTCCTATACCGTAAGCCTAACCCTAACCCTAACAGTAAACCTAACGGGTATGGTAACCCTAACCCTAACACTAACAGTAACCATAACCTTAACCCTAATATCTATGGTAACCCTAACCCTACTCCTAAACCTAACCCTAACCTGTACTGTAACCCTAATCCTAACACTAACCTTACCCGTAACACTAACCCACAACTGTACCGCAACCCTAACCGTAACCATAACCCTAACCGTAACCCTTACCTGTAACCCTAACCCTAAACCTAACCTTTACCATAACCTGTACCGAAATCCTAACCCTATCCCTAACCATAACCTGTACCGTAACCCTAACTCTAATCTAACCTTTATGGCAAACCTAACCCTAACCCTACCATAACACTAACCCTAACACCAACAAGTACCAAAACACTAACCCTAACCCTAAACCTAACCCTAACCCTAAACCTAAACCCCATCTGTACCATAACCCTCACCCTAAACCTAACCCTAACCCTAAATTTAACCCTAACCTGTACCGTAACCCTAACCCTTAACCTCACGCTAAACTGTACTGTAACCCTAACCCTAAGCTAATACTAACCCTACCCGTAAGGCTAAGCCACAACTGTACCACAACTCTAACCATAACCCTAAACTCTACCTTACCTGTAGAGTAACACTAACCCTAACCCTAAACGTAACCAGTACCGTAACCCTATCCCTAACCCGAACCCTAAACCTAACCTGTACTGTAAACCTAAACCTAACCCTAACCCTAACCCTAAACTCTACCGAAACCCTAAACCTAACCCTAACCTGTACTGGAATCCTAACCCTAAATCTAACCCTAAACCTAAACGGTACCGTAACCCTAAACTTAACCCTAACAGTAACCCTAACCTTAACCCTAACCTGTACCGTAACCCTAACCTTACCCCTAAACCTAACTCTAACCTGTACAGTACCCCTAAAACTAACCCTACCCCTAACCTTAATGCTATCCTATACCATAAGCCTAACCGTAACCCAAACGTAAACCTAACCAGTACCGTTACCCTGACCATAAACCTAAACCCAACCCTAACCCTAACACTAACCTCTATCGTAACCCTAACCATAACCGGTACCGTAAACCTAATCCTAACCCTAAACCTAAACCTAACCCGTACCGTAACCCTAACCCTAACCCTACCAGTAACGCTAAAATTAACCCTAACCTGTACCGTAACCCAAACTTAACCCTAACCCTAACCTTAATGCTATCCGATACCATAACCCAAACCCTAACCCTAACCGTAACCCTAACCTGTACCGTTACCGTAACCGTAACCCTAAACCCAACACTAACCCTAATCCTAACAACTACCATAACCCTAACCCTAACCCTAACCCTAAACTTAAACCTAACCCTAACCTGAACAGTAACCCTAACTTGAACCCTATCCTGTACCGTAACCCTAATCCTATCCTAAACCTAATCCTAACCTGTTCCATAACCCTAACCCTAACCCTAAACCTAACGATAACCTGTACCGTAACACTAACCCAAACCCTAAACTTAATGCTATCGTATACCGTAACCCTAACCCTAACCCTAACTGTAACCCTAAACCCAACCCTAACCGTAACCCTAACCACTAACGTACCCCTAACATTAACCCTAAACCTAAACCTAACCCTAAACTTAACCCTAAACTGTACCGTAAACTTCACCCAAATGCTAACGCTAAACCTAACCATAACCTGTACCGTAACCCTAACCCTAACACTAACCCTAATCCTAACCCTAAAGTGTACCGTAACACTAACCGTAATCCTACGCTACCCCGTACCGTATACCGTAACCATAACCATAACCCTAACCGTAACCTGTACCGTAACCCACCCTAACCCTAACCCTAACTCTAACCTAACCTGTAAGCTAACCCAAAATCTAAATCTAACCTCTATGAAAACATAACCCTAACCCTAATCCTAACATTAACCCTAAACCTAACCTCTACCGTAACACTAACCCTAACCCTAACCCTAACCCTAAAACTGAACTGTACAATAACCCTAACCCTAACCCTAACCCTAAACATAAACCCAACCTGTACCGTAATCTTCACCTTAAAATTAACCCTACCCTAACCATATCCCTAAACAGTCCGTAACCCTAATCCTTACCCTCACCCTAACCTGTACCGTAACCCTAACCCTAAACCTAACAATACCCATAGCAATAAATCACAACTGGACGGCAACCCTAACCCTAACCCTAACCTGTACCGTAACCCTAACCCTAACCCTAACCCTAACCCTAACCCTAACGCTGACACTAATCTATCCGTTAATCCTAAATATAACCCTAACGCTAACCCTAACTCGTACCGTAACCATAACCCTAAACCTAACCTTATGCTGAACCGTAACCCATACCCTAACCCCAAACCTACCCGTATCCCTAAACCACAATTGTACCGGAAACCTAACCGTAACCCTAACCTTAACCCTACCTTAACCGTAACCCTTACCTGTACCATAAAACTAAACCTAACCCTAAACCAAACCTGTACCGTAACCCTAACCCTAACCCTAAACCTAACCCTAACCCTAACCCTTACTCTAACGTGTAAGGTAACCCTAACACTAACCCTAACCCTAACCGTAAATCTAACCTGAACCGTATCCCTAAACCACCCTAAACCTAACCCTAACCTGTACCGTAACCCTAACCCTAACACTAACCCTAATCCTACCCTAAAGTGTACCGTAACACTAACGGTAATCCTACCCTACCCCGTACCGTAAACCTAACCTAACCCTAACCGTAACCTGTACCGTAACCCGCCCTAACCCTAACCCTAACTCTAACCTAACCTGTAAGCTAACCCAAAATCTAAATCTAACCTCTATGAAAACATAACCCTAACCCTAATCCTAACATTAACCCTAAACCTAACCTCTACCGTAACACTAACCCTAACCCTAACCCTAACCCTAAAACTGAACTGTACAATAACCCTAACCCTAACCCTAACCCTAAACATAAACCCAACCTGTACCGTAATCTTCACCTTAAAATTAACCCTACCCTAACCATATCCCTAAACAGTCCGTAACCCTGATCCTTACCCTCACCCTAACCTGTACCGTAACCCTAACCCTAAACCTAACAATACCCATAGCCATAAATCACAACTGGACGGCAACCCTAACCCTAACCCTAACCTGTACCGTAACCCTAACCCTAACCCTAAACCTAACCTGTACCCTAACCCTAACCCTAACCATAAACCTAAACCTAACCTGTACCGAAACCCTAACCATTGCCCTAACCCTAACCTGTTCCGTAACCCTAACCCTAACCCTCACCCTAACCTGTACCGTAACCCTATCCCTAACCCTCACCCTAACCAGTACCGTAACCCTAACCCTAACCCTAAACCTAACCGTAAACATAACCCCCAACGGTACGGCAACCCTAGCCCTAACCCTAACTCTAACCCTAACCGTAACCCTTACCTGTACCGTAACACTAACCCTAACCCTAAACATAAACTGTACCATAACTCTAACCCTAACCCTAACCTGTACCCTAGCCCTAAACCTAACCCTAACCCTACCCTGTACCGTAATCCTAACTCTAACCCTAACCATACCTGTACCGTAACTCTAACCCTCAGCTTAACCCTAACTCTAAACCTAAACTGTACCCTAACCCTAACCCTAACCACTATGGCAAACCTAACCCTGCCCTAACACTAACCGTAACCCTAAACTGTACCGTAACCCTAAGCCTAACACTAACCCAAACCCTAACTTGTATCATAACCCTAACCCTAACCCTAACCCTAACCCTAACCATAAACCTAACCCTAACCCTAACCTGGATTGTAACCCTAACGCTAACCAAAACACTAAACATTACCAGTACCGTAACCCTAACCCTAACCCTAACCCTAACCATAACCATAACCGTAACCTGTACCGTATCCTTATCCTACCCTAAATCTAACCCTAACCTGTACCGTAACCCTCACACTAACCCTAACCCTCATGCTAACCTATACCGTAAACCTAACCCTAAGCCTAACAATAAACATTACTTGTACCGTAACTCTAACCCTAACCCTAAACCTAACCTGAACCCTGAACTGTACCGTAACCCTAACCCTAACCCTAAACCTAACCATAAACTGTACTGTTAACCCTAACCCTTACCCGGACGCAAAACCTAACCATAACCTGTACCCTAACCCTAACCCTAACCCTAACACTAACTCTAAACTGTACCTCAACCCTAACACTAAACCTAACCTAACCTGTACAGTAACCCTAACCCTAACACTAACCCTAACCTTTATGGTAACCCTAACCCTAACCCTAAACTGTACCGCAAAACTAACCCTAACCCTAACCCTAACCCTAACCCTAACGCTGACACTAATCTATCCGTTAATCCTAAATATAACCCTAACGCTAACCCTAACTCGTACCGTAACCATAACCCTAAACCTAACCTTATGCTGAACCGTAACCCATACCCTAACCCCAAACCTACCCGTAACCCTAAACCACAATTGTACCGGAAACCTAACCGTAACCCTAACCTTAACCCTACCTTAACCGTAACCCTTACCTGTACCATAAAACTAAACCTAACCCTAAACCAAACCTGTACCGTAACCCTAACCCTAACCCTAAACCTAACCCTAACCCTAACCCTTACTCTAACGTGTAAGGTAACCCTAACACTAACCCTAACCCTAACCGTAAATCTAACCTGAACCGTATCCCTAAACCACCCTAAACCTAACCCTAACCTGTACCGTAACTCTAACCCTAAACCTAACCCTAACACTAACCTTAACCTGTACCGTAAACCTAAACCTAACCCTAAACCTAATGCTAACCTATACCGTAACCCAAACCCTAAACCTAACCATAAGTTGTACCGTAACTCTACACCTCACCCAAAACCTAACCTTAACCCTAACCTGTACCAAACCCAAAACCTAACCCTAAACTTAACCTGTACCGTAACCCTAACGCTAACCCTAAAACGAACCATAACCTATACCATAACCCTAACCTTACCCTGAACCTTACTCTAAACCTAACCTGTGCCGTAACCCTAAACCTAACATCTACCTCAGCCCTAAACCTAACCCTAACCCTAAACCTAAACTGTACGGTAACCCTAAACCTAACCCTAACCTGTACGGTAACCCTAATCCTAAACCTAACCTGTACCACAACCCTAACCCTAACTCTAACCCTAACCCTAACCCTGACACTAATCTGTACGGTAACCATAAACCTAAACATAACCCTAACCCTAACCATAACCCGTACCGTAACCATAACCCTAAACTTAACCTTACGCTGAACCGTAACCCTACCCTAACACCAAGCCTACCCGTAACCCTAAACCACAACTGTACAGCAACCATAACCGCAACCGTAACGTCACCGTAACCCTTAACTGTACCGTAACACTAAACCTAACCCTAAACCTAACCTGTACCGTAACCCTAACCCTAACCCTAACCCTAACCTTAACCCTAACCAATACAGAAACCTTAAACCTAAACCACCCTAAACATAACATGTACCATAACTCTAACCCTAACCCTACCCCTAACCTGTATCCTAGCCCTAAACCTAACACTAACCCTACTCTGTACCGTAACCCTAACTCTAACCATAACCCTACCTGTACCGTAACTCTAACCCTCACCTTAACCCTAACTCTAAACCTAACATGTGCCTTAACCCTAACCCTAACCGCTATGGCAAAACCTAACCAAACCCTAACTTGTATCATACCCTAAACCTAACCCTAACTCTAAACCTAACCCTAACTCTAACCTGTATTGTAACCCTAACTCTAACCCTAATGCTAACCCTAACTCGTACTGTAACCATAACCCTAAACCTAACCCTAACCCTAACCGTAACCTTACCCTAACACCAAACCTACCCGTAACCCTAAACCACAATTGTACCGCAACCCTAACCGTAACCCTAACCTTAACCCTACCCTAAACATAACCCTTACCTGCACCGTAACACTAAACCTAACCCTAAACCTAACCTGTACCGTAACACTAAACCTAACCCTAAACCTAACCTTAAACCTAACCTGTACCGAAAACCTAACCCTAACCATAACCCTAACCCTAACCCTAAGCCTAACCTGTACCGTAACCCTAACCCTAACCCTAAACCTAACCCTAACCCTAACCCTAACTCTAAAGTGTAAGGTAACCATAACCCTAAACCTAACCGTAAACCTAACGTGAACCGTATCCCTAACCCTACCCTAAACCTAACCCTAACCTGTACCGTAACTCTAACCCTAAACCTAACACTAACACTAACCCTAACCTATACCGTAACCCTAAACCTAAACCTAACCCTAATGCTAACCTATACCGTAACCGTAAGCCTAAACCTAAACATAACCATAACTTGTATCGTAACTCTACCCCTCACCCTAAACCTAACCTTAGCCCTAACATGTACCGTAACCCTAAACGTAACCCTAAACTTAACCTGAACCATAACCCTAACCCTAACCCTAAAACGAACCATAACATATACCGTAACCCTAACCTTACCCTGACCCTTACTCTAAACCAAACCTGTGCCATAACCCTAACCCTAACCCTAACCTGTACCTCAACCCTAAACCTAACCCTAACACTACACGTAACCTGTACGGTAACCCTAACCCTAACCCTAACCCTAACCTGTACGGTAACCCTAATCCTAACCCTAACCAGTACTGCAACCCTAACCCTAAACCTAACCCTTACCCTAACCTTGACGCTAACCTGTACGGTAACCCTAACCCTAACCCTAACCTCTACGGTAACCCTAATCATAACCCTAACCTGTACCGCAACCCTAACCCTAACCCTAACCCTTACCCTAACCCTGACACTAATCTGTACGGTAACCCTAACCCTAAACCTAACCCTAACCCTAACCGTAACCCGTACCGTAACCATAACCCTAAACTTAACCTTTCCCTGAACCGTAACCCTACCCTAACCCAACGCTACCCGTGACCCTAAACCACAACTGTAGAGCAAACCTAACGGCAACCCTAATCTCACCGTAACCCTTAACTTAACCGTAACACTAAACCTAACCATAAAACCTAACCTGTACCGTAACCCTAACCCTAACCCTAACCATAAACCTAACCTTAACCCTAACACATACAGAAACCCTAACCCTAACCCAAACCCTAACCTGTACCGTAACCATAAACCTAACCCTAATCCTAACCCTAACTCTAAACTGTATGGTAACCCTAACCCTAACCCTAACCTGTATGGTAACCCTAACCCTAACACTAACCCAAACCTGTACCGCAAACCTAACCCTAACCCTAACCCTAACCCTAACCCTAACGCTGACACTAATCTGTCTGGTAACCCTAAATCTAACCCTAACGCTAACCCTAACTCGTACCGTAACCATAACCCTAAACCTAAACTTAGGCTGAACCGTAACCCTTACCCTAACCCCAAACATACCCGTAACCCTAAACCACAATTGTACTGCAACCCTAACCGTAACCCTAACCTTAACCCTACCCTAACCGTAACACTTACCTGTACTGTAACACAAAACCTAACCCTAAACCTAACCTGTACCGTAACCCTAACCCTAACCCTAACCCTAACCTTAACCCTAACCTGTACCGAAACCCTAAACCTAACTCTAAACCTAACCCTAACCTGTACTGTAACCCTAACCCTAACACTAAACCTAACCCTAACCCTAACCCTAACTCTAACGTGTAAGGTAACCCTAACCCTAACCGTAAACCTAACGTGAACCGTAGCTCTAACCCTACCCTAAACCTAACCCTATCCTGTACCGTAACTCTAATCCTAAACCTAACACTAACACTAACCTTAACCTGTACCGTAACCCTAAACCTAACCCTAACCCTAATGCTAACCTATACCGTAACCGTAACCCTAAACCTAACCATAACCATAACTTGTATCGTAACTCTACCCCTCACCCTAAACCTAAACTTAACCCTAACATGTACCATAACCCTAAACGTAACCCTAAACTTAACCTGTACCGTAACCCTAACCCTAACCCTAAAACGAACCATAACATATACCTTAACCCTAACCTTACCCTGACCCTTACTCTATTTTTTTTACAAATTATGTTTTTTATTTTTTATTTATTTATGATAGTCACAGAGAGAGAGAGAGAGAGAGAGAGAGAGAGAGAGAGAGGCAGAGAAACAGGCAGGGGGAGAAGCAGGCTCCATGCACCGGGAGCCCGACGTGGGATTCGATCCCGGGTCTCCAGGATCGCGCCCTGGGCCAAAGGCAGGCGCCAAACCGCTGCGCCACCCAGGGATCCCCTGACCCTTACTCTAAACCAAACCTGTGCCATAACCCTAACCCTAACCCTAACCTGTACCTCAACCCTAAACCTAACCCTAACACTACACCTAACCTGTATGGTAAACCTAACTCTAACCCTAACCTGTACGGTAACCCTAATCCTAACCCTAACCAGTACCGCAACCCTAACCCTAACCCTAACCCTTACCCTAACCTTGACACTAACCTGTACGGTAACCCTAAACCTAACCCTAACGCTAACCTGTATGGTAACCCTAATCCTAACCCTAACCTGTACCGCAACCCTAACCCTAACCCTAACCCTTACCCTAACCCTGACACTAATCTGTATGGTAACCCTAACCCTAAACCTAACCCTAACCCTAACCGTAACCTGTACCGTAACCATAACCCTAAACTTAACCTTACCCTGAACCGTAACCCTATCCTAACCCCAACCCTACCCATAACGCTAAACCACAACTGTACAGCAAACCTAACGGCAACCCTAACCTCACCGTAACCCTTAACTTTACCGTAACACTAAACCTAACCATAAACCTAACCTGTACCGTAACCCTAACCCTAACCCTAAACCTAACCTTAACCCTAACACATACAGAAACCCTAACCCTAACCCTAACCTTAACCTGTACCGTAACACTAAACCTAACCCTAACCCTAACCCTAACCCTAACCTGTATGGTAACCCTAACCCTAACCCTAATCCTAACCTGTACCACAAACCTAACCCTAACCCTAACCCTAACCCTAACCCTAACGCTGACACGAATCTGTCCGGTAACCCTAAATCTAACCCTAACGCTAACCCTAACTTGTACTGTAACCATAAACCTAAACCTAACCTTACGCTGAACCGTAACCAATACCCTAACCCCAAACCTACCCGTAACTCTAAACCACTATTGTACCACAACACTAACCTTAACCCTAACCTTAACCCTACCCTAACCGTAACCCTTACCTGTACCGTAACACTAAACTTAACCCTAAACCTAACCTGTACCGTAACCCTAACCCTAACCCTAAACCTAACCTGTACCCTAACCCTAACCCTAACCATAAACCTAAACCTAACCTGTACCGAAACCCTAACCATTGCCCTAACCCTAACCTGTTCCGTAACCCTAACCCTAACCCTCACCCTAACCTGTACCGTAACCCTATCCCTAACCCTCACCCTAACCAGTACCGTAACCCTAACCCTAACCCTAAACCTAACCGTAAACATAACCCCCAACGGTACGGCAACCCTAGCCCTAACCCTAACTCTAACCCTAACCGTAACCCTTACCTGTACTGTAACACTAACCCTAACCCTAAACATAAACTGTACCATAACTCTAACCCTAACCCTAACCTGTACCCTAGCCCTAAACCTAACCCTAACCCTACCCTGTACCGTAATCCTAACTCTAACCCTAACCATACCTGTACCGTAACTCTAACCCTCAGCTTAACCCTAACTCTAAACCTAAACTGTACCCTAACCCTAACCCTAACCACTATGGCAAACCTAACCCTGCCCTAACACTAACCGTAACCCTAAACTGTACCGTAACCCTAAGCCTAACACTAACCCAAACCCTAACTTGTATCATAACCCTAACCCTAACCCTAACCCTAACCCTAACCATAAACCTAACCCTAACCCTAACCTGGATTGTAACCCTAACGCTAACCAAAACACTAAACATTACCAGTACCGTAACCCTAACCCTAACCCTAACCCTAACCATAACCATAACCGTAACCTGTACCGTATCCTTATCCTACCCTAAATCTAACCCTAACCTGTACCGTAACCCTCACACTAACCCTAACCCTCATGCTAACCTATACCGTAAACCTAACCCTAAGCCTAACAATAAACATTACTTGTACCGTAACTCTAACCCTAACCCTAAACCTAACCTGAACCCTGAACTGTACCGTAACCCTAACCCTAACCCTAAACCTAACCATAAACTGTACTGTTAACCCTAACCCTTACCCGGACGCAAAACCTAACCATAACCTGTACCCTAACCCTAACCCTAACCCTAACACTAACTCTAAACTGTACCTCAACCCTAACACTAAACCTAACCTAACCTGTACAGTAACCCTAACCCTAACACTAACCCTAACCTTTATGGTAACCCTAACCCTAACCCTAAACTGTACCGCAAAACTAACCCTAACCCTAACCCTAACCCTAACCCTAACGCTGACACTAATCTATCCGTTAATCCTAAATATAACCCTAACGCTAACCCTAACTCGTACCGTAACCATAACCCTAAACCTAACCTTATGCTGAACCGTAACCCATACCCTAACCCCAAACCTACCCGTAACCCTAAACCACAATTGTACCGGAAACCTAACCGTAACCCTAACCTTAACCCTACCTTAACCGTAACCCTTACCTGTACCATAAAACTAAACCTAACCCTAAACCAAACCTGTACCGTAACCCTAACCCTAACCCTAAACCTAACCCTAACCCTAACCCTTACTCTAACGTGTAAGGTAACCCTAACACTAACCCTAACCCTAACCGTAAATCTAACCTGAACCGTATCCCTAAACCACCCTAAACCTAACCCTAACCTGTACCGTAACTCTAACCCTAAACCTAACCCTAACACTAACCTTAACCTGTACCGTAAACCTAAACCTAACCCTAAACCTAATGCTAACCTATACCGTAACCCAAACCCTAAACCTAACCATAAGTTGTACCGTAACTCTACACCTCACCCAAAACCTAACCTTAACCCTAACCTGTACCAAACCCAAAACCTAACCCTAAACTTAACCTGTACCGTAACCCTAACGCTAACCCTAAAACGAACCATAACCTATACCATAACCCTAACCTTACCCTGAACCTTACTCTAAACCTAACCTGTGCCGTAACCCTAAACCTAACATCTACCTCAGCCCTAAACCTAACCCTAACCCTAAACCTAAACTGTACGGTAACCCTAAACCTAACCCTAACCTGTACGGTAACCCTAATCCTAAACCTAACCTGTACCACAACCCTAACCCTAACTCTAACCCTAACCCTAACCCTGACACTAATCTGTACGGTAACCATAAACCTAAACATAACCCTAACCCTAACCATAACCCGTACCGTAACCATAACCCTAAACTTAACCTTACGCTGAACCGTAACCCTACCCTAACACCAAGCCTACCCGTAACCCTAAACCACAACTGTACAGCAACCATAACCGCAACCGTAACGTCACCGTAACCCTTAACTGTACCGTAACACTAAACCTAACCCTAAACCTAACCTGTACCGTAACCCTAACCCTAACCCTAACCCTAACCTTAACCCTAACCAATACAGAAACCTTAAACCTAAACCACCCTAAACATAACATGTACCATAACTCTAACCCTAACCCTACCCCTAACCTGTATCCTAGCCCTAAACCTAACACTAACCCTACTCTGTACCGTAACCCTAACTCTAACCATAACCCTACCTGTACCGTAACTCTAACCCTCACCTTAACCCTAACTCTAAACCTAACATGTGCCTTAACCCTAACCCTAACCGCTATGGCAAAACCTAACCAAACCCTAACTTGTATCATACCCTAAACCTAACCCTAACTCTAAACCTAACCCTAACTCTAACCTGTATTGTAACCCTAACTCTAACCCTAATGCTAACCCTAACTCGTACTGTAACCATAACCCTAAACCTAACCCTAACCCTAACCGTAACCTTACCCTAACACCAAACCTACCCGTAACCCTAAACCACAATTGTACCGCAACCCTAACCGTAACCCTAACCTTAACCCTACCCTAAACATAACCCTTACCTGCACCGTAACACTAAACCTAACCCTAAACCTAACCTGTACCGTAACACTAAACCTAACCCTAAACCTAACCTTAAACCTAACCTGTACCGAAAACCTAACCCTAACCATAACCCTAACCCTAACCCTAAGCCTAACCTGTACCGTAACCCTAACCCTAACCCTAAACCTAACCCTAACCCTAACCCTAACTCTAAAGTGTAAGGTAACCATAACCCTAAACCTAACCGTAAACCTAACGTGAACCGTATCCCTAACCCTACCCTAAACCTAACCCTAACCTGTACCGTAACTCTAACCCTAAACCTAACACTAACACTAACCCTAACCTATACCGTAACCCTAAACCTAAACCTAACCCTAATGCTAACCTATACCGTAACCGTAAGCCTAAACCTAAACATAACCATAACTTGTATCGTAACTCTACCCCTCACCCTAAACCTAACCTTAGCCCTAACATGTACCGTAACCCTAAACGTAACCCTAAACTTAACCTGAACCATAACCCTAACCCTAACCCTAAAACGAACCATAACATATACCGTAACCCTAACCTTACCCTGACCCTTACTCTAAACCAAACCTGTGCCATAACCCTAACCCTAACCCTAACCTGTACCTCAACCCTAAACCTAACCCTAACACTACACGTAACCTGTACGGTAACCCTAACCCTAACCCTAACCTGTACGGTAACCCTAATCCTAACCCTAACCAGTACTGCAACCCTAACCCTAAACCTAACCCTTACCCTAACCTTGACGCTAACCTGTACGGTAACCCTAACCCTAACCCTAACCTCTACGGTAACCCTAATCATAACCCTAACCTGTACCGCAACCCTAACCCTAACCCTAACCCTTACCCTAACCCTGACACTAATCTGTACGGTAACCCTAACCCTAAACCTAACCCTAACCCTAACCGTAACCCGTACCGTAACCATAACCCTAAACTTAACCTTTCCCTGAACCGTAACCCTACCCTAACCCAACGCTACCCGTGACCCTAAACCACAACTGTAGAGCAAACCTAACGGCAACCCTAATCTCACCGTAACCCTTAACTTAACCGTAACACTAAACCTAACCATAAAACCTAACCTGTACCGTAACCCTAACCCTAACCCTAACCATAAACCTAACCTTAACCCTAACACATACAGAAACCCTAACCCTAACCCAAACCCTAACCTGTACCGTAACCATAAACCTAACCCTAATCCTAACCCTAACTCTAAACTGTATGGTAACCCTAACCCTAACCCTAACCTGTATGGTAACCCTAACCCTAACACTAACCCAAACCTGTACCGCAAACCTAACCCTAACCCTAACCCTAACCCTAACCCTAACGCTGACACTAATCTGTCTGGTAACCCTAAATCTAACCCTAACGCTAACCCTAACTCGTACCGTAACCATAACCCTAAACCTAAACTTAGGCTGAACCGTAACCCTTACCCTAACCCCAAACATACCCGTAACCCTAAACCACAATTGTACTGCAACCCTAACCGTAACCCTAACCTTAACCCTACCCTAACCGTAACACTTACCTGTACTGTAACACAAAACCTAACCCTAAACCTAACCTGTACCGTAACCCTAACCCTAACCCTAACCCTAACCTTAACCCTAACCTGTACCGAAACCCTAAACCTAACTCTAAACCTAACCCTAACCTGTACTGTAACCCTAACCCTAACACTAAACCTAACCCTAACCCTAACCCTAACTCTAACGTGTAAGGTAACCCTAACCCTAACCGTAAACCTAACGTGAACCGTAGCTCTAACCCTACCCTAAACCTAACCCTATCCTGTACCGTAACTCTAATCCTAAACCTAACACTAACACTAACCTTAACCTGTACCGTAACCCTAAACCTAACCCTAACCCTAATGCTAACCTATACCGTAACCGTAACCCTAAACCTAACCATAACCATAACTTGTATCGTAACTCTACCCCTCACCCTAAACCTAAACTTAACCCTAACATGTACCATAACCCTAAACGTAACCCTAAACTTAACCTGTACCGTAACCCTAACCCTAACCCTAAAACGAACCATAACATATACCTTAACCCTAACCTTACCCTGACCCTTACTCTATTTTTTTTACAAATTATGTTTTTTATTTTTTATTTATTTATGATAGTCACAGAGAGAGAGAGAGAGAGAGAGAGAGAGAGAGAGAGAGGCAGAGAAACAGGCAGGGGGAGAAGCAGGCTCCATGCACCGGGAGCCCGACGTGGGATTCGATCCCGGGTCTCCAGGGTCGCGCCCTGGGCCAAAGGCAGGCGCCAAACCGCTGTGCCAGCCAGGGATCCCCTGACCCTTACTCTAAACCAAACCTGTGCCATAACCCTAACCCTAACCCTAACCTGTACCTCAACCCTAAACCTAACCCTAACACTACACCTAACCTGTATGGTAAACCTAACTCTAACCCTAACCTGTACGGTAACCCTAATCCTAACCCTAACCAGTACCGCAACCCTAACCCTAACCCTAACCCTTACCCTAACCTTGACACTAACCTGTACGGTAACCCTAAACCTAACCCTAACGCTAACCTGTATGGTAACCCTAATCCTAACCCTAACCTGTACCGCAACCCTAACCCTAACCCTAACCCTTACCCTAACCCTGACACTAATCTGTATGGTAACCCTAACCCTAAACCTAACCCTAACCCTAACCGTAACCTGTACCGTAACCATAACCCTAAACTTAACCTTACCCTGAACCGTAACCCTATCCTAACCCCAACCCTACCCATAACGCTAAACCACAACTGTACAGCAAACCTAACGGCAACCCTAACCTCACCGTAACCCTTAACTTTACCGTAACACTAAACCTAACCATAAACCTAACCTGTACCATAACCCTAACCCTAACCCTAAACCTAACCTTAACCCTAACACATACAGAAACCCTAACCCTAACCCTAACCTTAACCTGTACCGTAACACTAAACCTAACCCTAACCCTAACCCTAACCCTAACCTGTATGGTAACCCTAACCCTAACCCTAATCCTAACCTGTACCACAAACCTAACCCTAACCCTAACCCTAACCCTAACCCTAACGCTGACACGAATCTGTCCGGTAACCCTAAATCTAACCCTAACGCTAACCCTAACTTGTACTGTAACCATAAACCTAAACCTAACCTTACGCTGAACCGTAACCAATACCCTAACCCCAAACCTACCCGTAACTCTAAACCACTATTGTACCACAACACTAACCTTAACCCTAACCTTAACCCTACCCTAACCGTAACCCTTACCTGTACCGTAACACTAAACTTAACCCTAAACCTAACCTGTACCGTAATCCTAACCCTAAACCTAAACCTAACCTTAACCCTAACCTGAACTGAAAACCTAACCCTAACCCTAACACTAACACTAACCTGTACTGTAACCCTAAGCCTAACAGTAACGCTAACCCTAAATGTACCATAACCCTCAACCTAACCCTAAACCTAACCCTACACTGTATCATAACCCTAACCGCAACCCTAACCTTAACCCTAACCTGTACCGTAACCCTAACACGAACCCTAAACCTAAAACTAACCGGTACCATTACGCTAACCCTAAACCTAACACTAAACATAAGCTGTACCGTAACCCTAACCCTAACCCTAACCGTAAACCTAACCGGTCCCATATACCTAACCCTAACAGTAACGCTAACTTTCACCCTAACCTGTACCGTAACCCTAACACTAACACTAAACCTAACCCTAACCTGTACCGTAACCGTAACCCTAAACCTAACACTAACCTTAATGCTATCCTATACCGTAACCCTAAACCTAACCTGTACCGTTACCCTAACCGTAACACTAAACACAACCCTAACCCTAAACCTAACCCTGACCACTACCGTAACACTAACCCTAAAACTAACCCTAACCCTAACCCTAAACTTAACCCTAACCTGTACCACAAACCTAACCCTAACCCTAACCCTAACCCTGACACTAATCTGTCTGGTAACCCTACTCTAACCTTAACGCTAAACCTAACTCGTACCGTAACCATAACCCTAAACCTAAACTTACGCTGAACCGTAAGCCTTACCCAAACCCCAAACGTACCCGTAACCCTAAACCAGAATTGTACCGCAACCCTAACCGTAACCCTAACTTTAACCCTACCCTAACCGTAACCCTTACCTGTACCGTAACACTAAACCTAACCCTACACCTAACCTGTACCGTATCACTAACCCTAACCCTAAACCTAACCTTAACCCTAACCTGTACCGAAAACCTAACCCTAACCCTAACCCTAACCTGTTCAGTAACCCTCACCCTAACCCTAAACCTAACCCTAACCCTAACCCTAACCGTAACTCTAACGTGTAAGGTAACCCTAGCCCTAACCCTAACCCTAACCGTAAACCTAACGTGAACCGTATCCCTAACACTACCCTAAACCTAACCCTAACCTGTACCGTAACTCTAACCCTAAACCTAACACTAACACTAACCCTAACCTGTACCGTAACCCTAAACCTAACCTTAACCCTAATGCTAACCTATACCGTAACCGTAAGCCTAAACCTAACCATAACCATAACTTGTATCGTAACTCTACCCTTCACCCTAAACCTAACCTTGACCCTAACATGTACCATAACCCTAAACGTAACCCTAAACTTAACCTGAACCGTAACCCTAACCGTAACCCTAAAACGAACCATAACATATACCGTAACCCTAACCATACCCTGACCCTTACTCTAAACCAAACCTGTGACATAACCCTAACCCTAACCCTAACCTGTACCTCAACCCTAAACCTAACCCTAACACTACACTTAACCTGTATGGTAACCCTAACCCTAACCCTTACCTGTATGGTAACCCTAATCCTAACCCTAACTTGTACGGTAACCCTAATCCTAACCCTAACCAGTACCGCAACCCTAACCCTAACCCTACCCCTTACCTTAACCTTGACACTAACCTGTACGGTAACCCTAACCCTAACCCTAACCTGTACGGTAACCCTAATCCTAACCCTAACCTGTACCGCAACTCTAACCCTAACCCTAACACTTACCCTAACCCTGACACTAATCTGAATGGTAACCCTAACCCTAAACCTAACCCTACCCTAGCCGTAACCCGTACCGTAACCATAATCCTAAACTTAACCTTATCCTGAACCGTAACACTACCCTAACCCCAACGCTACCCGTATCCCTAAACCACAACTCTACAGCAAACCTTATGGCAACCCTAACCTCACCGTAACCCATAAATTTACCGTAACACTAAACCTAACCATAAACCTAAACTGTACCGTAACCCTAAACCTAACCATAAACCTAACCTTAACCCTAACATACAGAAACCCTAACCCTAACCCTAAACCTAACCTGTACCGTAACCCTAAACCTAACCCTAACCCTAACCCTAACTCTAACCTGTATGGTAACCCTAACCCTAACCCTAAACCTAACCAGTTCCGTAACCCTAACCCTAACACTAAACCTAACCCTAAACCTAACCGTAATCCTATCCTGTCCCGTATCCCTAACCCGACCCTAAACCTAACCCTAACCTGTACCATAACCCTAACCCTAATACTAACCCTAACACTAACCCTAACCTGTACCGTAACCCTAATCCTAACCCTAATCCTCATGCTAACCTATACAGTAACCCTAACCCTAAACCTAACCATATCCATAACTTGTACCGTAACTAAACAGTAAACCATAAACCTAAACTTAACCCTAACCTGTATTGTAACCCTAATCCTAACCTTAACCCTGACCTGTACCATAACGCTAACCCTAACCCTAAACCTCACCATAACCTGTACTGTAACCCTAACCGTTACCCGGAGCTAACCCTAACCCTTACCCTAACCTGTACCATAACCCTAACCGTAACCCTAACACTAACCCTAAGCTGTACCTCAACCCTAACATTAAACCTAAACCAAACCTAACCTGTACGGTAACCCTAACCCTAACCCTAACCTTTATGTAACCCTAACGCTAACCCTAACCCTAAACTGTACCGCAAACCTAACCCTAACCCTAAACCTAACCCTAACCCTAACCCTGACACTAATCTGTCCGGTAACCCTAACTCTAACCATAACGCTAACCCTAACTCGTACCATAACCATAACCTTAAACCTAACCTTACGCTGAACCGTAACCCTTACACTAACACCAAATCTACCCGTAACCCTAAACCACAATTGTACAGCAACCCTAACTGTAAACCTAACCTTAACCCTACACTAACCTAACCCTTACCTGTACCGTAACACTAAACCTAACCCTAACCTAACCTGTACCGTAACACTAACCCTAACCCTAAACCTAACCTTAACCCTAACCTGTACCGACAACCTAACCCTAACCCTAACCCTAAACCTAACCTGTACTGTAACCCTAACCCTAACCCTAAACCTACCCCTAACCCTAACCCTTACTCTAATGTGTAAGGTAACCCTAACCCTAACCCTAACGGTAAACCTAACCTGAACCGTATCCCAACCCTACCCTAAACCTAACCCTCACCTGTACCGTAACTCTAACCCTAACACTAACCCTAACCTCTACCGTAACCATAAACCTAACCCTAACCCTAATGCTAACCTATACCATAACCCTAACCCTAAACCTAACCATAACTTGTACCGTAACTCTACCCCTCACCCTAAACCTAACCTTAACCCTAACCTGTACCATAACCTTAAACGTAACCCTAAATTTAACCTGTACTGTAACCCTAACCCTAACCCTAAAACGAACCATAACCTATACCGTAACCCTAAACTTACCCTGATCCTTACTCTAAACCAAACCTGTGCCGATACCCTAACCCTAACCCTAACCTGTACCTCAACCCTAAACCGAACCCTAACCCTAAACCTAAACTGTATGGTAACCCTAACCCTAACCCTAACCCTAACCTGTACGGTACCCCTAATCCTAACCCTAACCAGTACCGCAACCCTAAACCTAAACCTAACCCTTACCCTAACCCTGACACTAACCTGTACGGTAACACTAACCCTAACCCTAACCTGTACGGAAACCCTAATCCTAACCCTAAACTGTACCGCAACCCTAACCCTAACCATAACCCTTACCCTAACCCTGACACTAATCTGTACGGTACCCCTAACCCTAAACCTAACTCTAACCTTAACTGTAACCCGTACCATAACCATAACCCTAAACTTAACCTTACCCTGAACCGTAACCCTACCCTAACCACAACGCTACCCGTAACCCTAAACCACAACTGTACAGCAACCCTAACCGCAACCCTAACCTCACCGTAACCCTTAACTTTACCGTAACACTAAACCTAAGCATAAACCTAACCTGTACCGTAACCCTAACCCTAACCCTAGACCTAACCTTAACCCTAACCCATACAGAAACCATAAACCTAAACCTAACCCTAACCTGTACCGTAACCATAAACCTAACACTAACCATAACCCTAACTCTAACCTGTATGGTAACCCTAACCCTAACCCTAACCCTAACCCTAACCTGTATGGTAACCCTAACCCTAACCCTAACCCTAACCTGTACCACAAACCTAACCATAACCCTAACCCTAACCCTGACGCGGACACTAATCTGTCCGGTAACCCTAAATCTAACCCTAACGCTAACCCTAACTCGTACCGTAACCATAAACCTAAACCTAAACTTACGCTGAACCGTAACCCTTACCCTAACCCCAAACCTACTCGTAACCATAAACCACAATTGTACCGCAACCCTAACCATAACCCTAACCTTAACCCTACCCTAACCGTAACCCTTACCTGTACCGTAACACTAAACTTAACCCTAAACCTAACGTTTACCGTAATCCTAACCCTAACACTAAACCTAACCTTAACCCTAACCTGAAATGAAAACCTAACCCTAACCCTAACCGTAACACTAACCTGTACCGTAACCCTAACCCAACAGTAACCCTAACCCTAATTGTACCATAACCCTCAACCTAACCCTAACCCTAACCCTACACTGTACCATAACCCTAACCGTAACCCTAACCATAACCCTAACCATAACCCTAACCTGTGCCGTAACCCTAACACGACCCCTAAACCTAAAACTAACCGGTACCATAACCCTAACCCTAACCCTAAACCTAACCCTAACCATAACCTGTACCGTAACCCTAAACCTAACCCTAACCCTAAACCTATCCGGTACCGTAACCCTAACCTAACCCTAACAGTAACCCTAACCTTACCCTAACCTGTACCGTAACCCTAACCCTACCACCAACCCTAACCCTAACCTGTACCGTAAACCTAACCCTACCACTAAACCTAACCCTAACCTGTACCGTTACCCTAACCGTAAACCTAAACCCAACACTAACCCTACACCTAACCACTACGGTAAACCTAATCCTAACACTAACCCTAACACTAACCCTAAACTTAACCCTAAACTGTATAGTACCTAACCCTAAAGCTAACCGTAACCTAACCCTAAAATGTACCATAACCCTAAACCTAACCCTAACCCTAACCATAACCTGTACCGTAACACTAACCGTAACCCTAAACTTAATGCTATCCTATACCGTAACCCTAACCCTAACCCTAACTGTAACCCTAAACCCAACCCTAACTCTAACCCGAACCACTAACGTAACCCTAGCAGTAACCCTAAACCTAAACCTAACCCTAAACTTAACCATAAACTGTAGAATAAACCGAACCCAAATGCTAACGCTAAACCTAACCGTAAACTATACCGTAACCCTAACCCTAACACTAACCCTAATCCTAACCCTAAAGTGTACCGTAACACTAACTGTAATCCTACCCTACCCTGTACCGTAACCCTAACCCTAACCCTAACCGTACCCTGTACCAAAACCCTAACCCTAACCCTAACCCTAAGTCTAAACCTAACCTGTACGCTAAACCTAACTCTAAATCTAACCTCTATGGCAAACATAACCCTAACCCTAATCCTAACACTAACCCTAAACCTAACCTCTACCGTAACACTAACCATAACCCTAACCCTAACCTTAAAACCGAACGGTACAATAACCCTAACCCTAAACCTAACCCTAACCCTAAACCTAAACCCAACCTGTAAGGTAACCTTCACACTAAACCTAACCCTACCCTAACATATCCCTAAATAGTCCATAACCCTAATCTTTACCCTCACCCTAACCTATACCGTAACCCTAAACCTAACCCTAACCGTAACACTTAACTCTACCGTAACACTAACCCTAACCCTAAACCTAACCTGTACCATACCCTAACCCTAACCCTAACCCTAACCCTAAACCTAAATCTAACCTGCACCGAAACCCTAACCCTTGCCCTAACCCTTACCTGTTTCGTAACCCTAACCCTAACCCTAACCCTAACCCTAACCTGTACCGTAACCCTATCCCTAACCCTCACCCTAACCAGTACCATAACCCTAACCCTAAACCTAAACCTAACAGTAACCATAACCCACAACTGTACGGCAACCCTAGCCCTAACCCTAACTCTAACCCTAACCGTAACCCTTACCTGTACCGTAACACTAACCCTAACCCTAAAAATAACCTGTATCATAACTCTAAACCTAACCCTAACCCTAAGCTTAACCTGTACCCTAACTCTAACCCTAACCCTAACACTAACCTTAACCTGTACCGTAACCCTAACCCTAACCCTAGACTAACCATAACCTGTACCGTAACCCTAACCCTTACCCTGACCCTAACACTAACCCTAACCTGTACCGTTACCCTAACCCTAAGCCTAAACCTAATGCTAACCTGTACCTAAACCCTAACCCTACCGCTAACCCTAAACTGTACCTCAACTCTAACCCTAACTCTAACCATAAACCTATCCTGTACGGTAACCCTAACACTACTCTATCCATAACCTGTACTGTAAGCCTAAACCTAACCCTAACCTGTACTGCAACCCTAACCCTAACCCTAACCCTAACCCTAAAACTAACCCTGACACTAACCTGTACGGTAACTCTAACCATAACCATAAACCTAACCCTAACCCTCACACTAACCCGTACCGTAATCATAACCCTAAACCTAACCTTAACCTGAACCGAAACCCTTACCATAAACCCAACGCTACCCGTAAGTCTAAATCACAATTGTACCGCTAACCATAACCCTAACCCTAACCGTAAACCTACCCTAACGGTAACCCTTACCTGTACCGTAACACTAAACTTAACCCTAAACCTAACCTGTACCATAATCCTAACCCTAACCCTAAACCTAACCTTAACCCTAACCTGAACTGAAAACCTAACCCTAACCCTAACCCTAACACTAAACTGTACCATAACCCTAACCCTAACAGTAACGCTAACACTAATTGTACCATAACCCTCAACCTAAACCTAACCCTAACCCTACACTGTACCATAACACTAACCGTAAACCTAACCGTAACCCTAACCTTAACCTTCACCTGTACCGTAACCCTAACACGACCCCTACACCTAAAAACCTAAAACTAACCGGTACCATAACCCTAACCCTAACCCTAAACCTAACCCTAACTAAAACCGGTACCGTAACCCTAACCCTAACCCTAACCCTAACCCTAAACCTAACCGGTACCATAAACCTAACCCTAACCCTAACAGTAACGCTAACTTTCACCCTAACCTGTACCGTAACCCTAACCCTAACACTAAACCTAACCCTAACCTGTACCGTAACTGTAACCCTAAACCTAACCCTAACCTTAATGCTATCCTATACCGTAACCCTAACCCTAACCCTAACCTGTACCGTTACCCTAACCGTAACACTAAACCCAACTCTAACACTAACCCTGACCACTGCCGTAACACTAACCCTTAACCTAACCCTAACCCTAACCCTAAACTTCACCCTAACCTGTACCACAAACCTAACCCTAACCCTAACCCTAAACCTAACCCTGACACTAATCTGCCCGGTAACCCTAAATCTAACACTAACGCTAACCCTAGCTCGTAAACCTAACCTGTACTGTAAACCTAACCCTAACCCTAAACCTAAACTTAACCGTAACCCATACAGAAACCCTAAACCTATCCCTAACCCTAACCTGTACCGTAACCCTAAACCTAACCCTAACCCTAAACCAAACCCTAACTCTAACCTGTATGGTAAACCTAACCCTAACCCTAAACCTAAACGTAACCAGTTCCGTAACCCTAACCCAAACCCTAACCCTAACCGTAATCCTATCCTCTCCCATATCTCTAACCCGACCCTAAACCTAACCCTAACCTGTACCATAACCCTAACCCTAACACTAACCCTAACACTAACCCTAACCTGTACCGTAAACCTAAACTTAACCCTAACCCTAATGCTAACCTATACTGTAACCCTAACCCTAAACCTAATCATATCCATAACTTGTACCATAACTCTAACACTAACCATAAACCTATACTTAACCCTAACCTGTATTGTAACCCTAAACCTAACAATAAACCTAAAGTGTACCGTAACCCTAACCCTAACACTAAACCTAACCATAACCTGTACCGTAACCCTAACCCTTACCCTGACCCTGAACCTAACCCTATCCTGTACCGTTACTCTAAACCTAACCCTAAACGTAATGCTAACCTGTACCAAAACCCTAACCCTAACCCTAACCCTAACCTGTATCGCAACTCTAACCCTAAACCTAACCCTAAACCTAACACTAACCACACACTAACCTTACGGAAACCCTAACCCTAACCCTAACCCACACCCTAAACCTCACCCTAACCAGTACCGTAACCATAACCCTAAATCTAACCTTAACCTAAAACATAACCCTTACCCGAAACCCATAAGCCTAAACCACAATTGTACTGCAACCCTAACCCTAACCCAAACCGTAACCTACCCTAACCTTAACCCTTACCTGTACCGTAACACTAAACCTAACCCTAAACCTAACCTGTACCGTAACCCTAACCCTAACCCTAAACCAAACCTTAAACCTAACCTGAACCCAAAACCTAACCCTAACCCTTACCCTAACCCTAACCTGAAACGTAACCCTAACCCTAACCCTAACCCTAAACCTAACACTAACCTGTAATGTAACCCTATTCCTAACACTAACCCTAAACCTACACTGTACCATAACCCTAACCCTATCCCTAACAGTAACCCTCAGCTTAACCCAAACCTGTACCGTAAGCCTAAACCTACCCCTAAACCTAACCCTAACCTGTACCGTAACCCTAACCCTAACCTAACCCTAAGTCTAACTTGTACCGTAACCCTAAACCTATACCTAACCATAAACCTATCCGATACCATAACCCTAAGCCTAACCCTAACAGTAACCCTAACCTTACCCTAACCTGTACCGTAAACCTAACCCTGCCACTAAACCTAACCCTAACCTGTACCATAACCCTATCCCTACCACTAAACCTAACCCTAACCAGTACCGTAACCCTAACCCTAAACCTAACCCTAACCTTAATGCTATGCTGTATCATAAACCTAACCCTAACCCTAACCCAAACACTAACCTGTACCGTTACCCTAACCATAAACCTAAACCCAACACTAACCCTAACCCTAACTACTACCGTAAACCTAATCTTAACCCTAACCCTAACCCTAAACTTAACCTTAAACTGTACCGTACCTAACCCTAACGCTAACCCTAAACCTAACCTTAAACTGTTCCGTAACCCTAACCCTAACCCTTACCCTAACCATAACCTGTACCATAACACTAACCCTAACCCTAACAATAATGCTATCCTATACCGTAACCCTAACCCTAACCCTAACCGTAACCCTAAACCCAACCCTAACCCTAACACTAACCACAAACGTAACCCTAACAGTAACCCTAAACCTAAACCTAACCCTAAACTAAACCCTAAACTGTACCGTAAACTTAACCCAAATACTAACGCTAAACCTAACCATATCCTATACCGTAACCCTAACACTAACCCTAATCCTAACCCTAAAGTGTACCGTAACACTAACCGTAATCCTACCCTACACTGTACCGTAACACTAACCCTAACCCTAACCGTAACCTGTACCATAACCCTAACCCTAACCCTGAACCTAACTCTAAATCTAATCTGTA